>QFEA01000522.1:5822-17954 GCA_003315975.1 Lactifluus echinatus | reverse complement strand
CAAGGAGCACTCAGCTCACGCTCTCACCCTAAACGGAGGGTTGGAGAGGGACTGTTCAGACTTAGGCAAGGCGACTCAAGGACGAGTAACGCCTTTGGTTTTATCACAAGGCTTCGGGGAAGCCCCGTAACAATATGTGCAGGGTGGTCGTCCTTGGCGCCTCCCCCTCCTTGGGCAGTTCAGGCTATTGTGTTGGTCAAAGGTCTCCCCGCAACGGGGGCAGCGTTCTCCATTCCTCCTTCTAAGTAGTCAGAGTCCATCTCGCACAGCCTCACGAGTCAGACGTTCTCGTGCACTGACCGGGTTGAGATCTCCACCACGCTCCCATCCTGCTCTATGAGCGTTAGTATGATGAGTTGGGGAGCGAGCATGGGCTGAGGACTGGGGTTCCTCAGCGTTGGTGACGGTGAAGAAAGGGGGGATGGAGTAATAACCAGCGGGCCAGCTAGCCCACGGGTCGGCATTTCGGTATTTGTGAAGGTAGGTGACGGGGAAGGCGAAGGGAGCTGGGACGGTGGGTTCCAGATTAGGGATGGGGTCGGCGAGGGTTCCCTCTTGATCGTCGATGAGGGGACTCGCAACTGCCTCTGCAAGCGCTGTGGCAAGTTCTTCCCAGTCAAAGGTGTCGTCATGGAAGTTGACGAGCTCCTCTTCTTCACCACTCGTGGCTTCTTCCCTCCTGTGGTCATTCGTGGGTAAGTCGTCGTGGCCATTGTTCATGGAGGGAGATGGTATGGCAGAAGCAGAGGAGGTCTGAGAGGAGGAACGTGAAGTGGGATCGGATGGGTCTTCGGGTTCAACAACCATGCTTCTTATAGCAGAAGGGTTGTCTTGGTAAAACTGGTCAATTAAGTCAGGTGCATGGGTTTGGTCAGCTAGTTCCCAACTATCATTCGCTTGAGAATATCCCTTCCATCGGAGGAGATATTGAAGCTGCTTCTTGCGCCCATGTCGTCGTGACCCTAGAACCTTCTCCACTTCATATTCGTCTTCGCCTTCGATCAAGTCAGGTGGTGGTTCAGGGAAATTTTCTCCATGTTCCTCCGTCTCCTTATATGGCAAGAGGAGGGACGCATGGAACACAGGGTGGATCTTCCATTGAGGGGGAAGGGTCAGGCAGAAAGCGACAGGGGAAACCACGGTTTCAATCAGGAAGGGACCGTATCGTTTTGGGCTAAGTTTGGCACTAGGGTGAGTTACTTTTAAGTTCGTACCCTCTAGCCACACTTTGTCCCCCAATTTAAAGGGGTGATAGTGTCGTTGTCCCTTCTTTCTTTCTGATCGGCGCAATAGTAATCGATGAGCGCTTTTGATAGCCGCTTGTGCTTTGCTTCGGAGTCTGTCTAAAAATTCGATTCGCTTCTTTACTTCTGGAACAGTGGACTCCTTATTCGTAAGGTGAATACTGGGAGTGTGCCCGATGAGGAGTTCGAATGGGGTAAACCCAGTAGTCGCATTTGACCAGGAATTATGGACAAACTGTGCCATTGAGAGATGTTCTGCCCAATTGTTCTGATTTTCATTTCCATAGATTCGAAGGTAGAGCTCCACTCTTTGATTGGCACATTCTGATTGTCCATCGGTTTGGGGCTGAAAAGCCGTACTCATGGCTTGTTTGATTCCTATCTTGTCACACATCCCTTTGACAAATTTGGAGGTGAATCGGGGGTCTCAGTCGGTGATAACTTTCTTGGGTGCCCCAAAGCAGGGGAAGATTCGTTCAAGGTATAACTGTGCCACTCCTTCCCCAGTAATTGTCTTTTTGCAGGGAAGGAACATGGCGGTCTTGGAACAGTCATGATCCACTATGGTGAGGATGGAGTCAAATCCTCCAGACGGAGGCAGGTCGGTGATAAGATCCATAGATATGGTCTGGAAAGGCACCGCCCTTTCTTCAACAGGAATCGGCTGCAGCGGTGCCTTCGGTCTTGTGGTGCTGGGCTTGTTGCTTTGACAAGTTGCACACCCTTTTACATACTTGACAACGAAGTCGCGTAGTCCTGGCCACCAGTAGTCTCTGGCAATTGCCCTAGTCGTGTTGGCAATTCCAGGGTGTCCAGCAGCCGGGTGATCATGATATAGTTTCAGTATTTCTTGTTTTAGGGGGAGTCGGTCTGGGACCACTGGTCTGCCTTTGAAATACCAATGATCCCCTACTGAATCAAGGGGGTAGTCTTTCGCGTATTTTGTAAATTGTTCCTTGTCCTTTATTTGTCCTTCCCATATCTCATGGTCTAGGTCTCGAGTGATCGCTGCTTTGGCAAACAAGTAGTTGGGTAATACTTGTATGTCTTCATTGTCATGTTCTCCCTGATACACTCCTGGGGGTCGTGATAATCCATCGGCACGGTTGTTTTTCCCAGGCTTGTGAATCAGGAGGAAGTCGAATTCTGCTAAGTCGGTTAGGTACCTAGCAACTCTTCTGTTTATTTTGTGCGCATCTCGATAGTATTTGAGATTTGTGTGATCAGTGTACACTTTGGTTTGGAAAGAGGATGAGAGGAGAATATGTCGCCATCTTCTCAGTCCACGGATTAATCCCAATAGTTCTCTGTCGTGTACATCGTATCCTCTTTCTGCTTCGTTGAAAGTTTTTGAGTGGTAGCCAACAACCAGAGGTCTTCCTTCTTCGTCTCTTTGAAATAGTACTGCTCCAGTAGTGTACTGGGATGCATCCACCTCTAGTTCGAATGGCTTGTCATAATTGGGTCGGTTCAACACGGGGTCAGACTCTACGATATGCAGGAGTTTGTCGAGGGAATCAGTACATTCTGGGGTCCACTTGAAGGGTACCCCTTTCTTCAACAAATTTGTGAGTGGCTTTGCCAGATGAGCAAAGTTTCGGATGAACGGTCGTTGATATCCTAAGACTCCCAGTGTGCTGCGAATTTCTTTGACTGAGTTGAGTTTCCTAGTCCAGCCTGAGAGTCCCTTTTTCTTGGTGGGGTCGATTTTAATGGTTCCTTTCTCCACAGAAATGCCCAGGAATTCAATTTTGTCTTTCTCAAATTGGCATTTGGATGGTTTTAGGAAGAAGGACTCCTTTTCTAATACGTCAAGAACGTCATGAACGATTTGTCGATGTAGTTCAAGGTCGTTCGGGGTTCCGATTAAGATGTCGTCCATATAGATGAAGATGTACCCAGGGTATTTGTTTCATAGTCGCGAGAAGATCCTATCCATGGCTCTCTGCATGGTTGGCGGAGCATTCTTTAGCCCGAAGGGCATTACTGTGGGTTCAAAATGTCCATAGATGCATCGGAAGGCGGCCTTCCATCTGTCTTCTAGAGCTACTTGGAAGTTCCAGAATCCATCGCGGACATCCATTTTGGTGAAGAGTTCTAGTCCATGAAACTCTTCCGTCATTGTGTCGATTCGTGGTAGGGGATATGAATCAGTTATGGTCCATTCGTTGACTGCCCTATAGTCTTGTACAGGCCTCAACTTCCCATCTGCCTTTTTGACGAAGAACATTGGTACTGCCCAAGGGGAGTTCGATGGTTGGATCCTCCCTTCCTTGAGCATAGTATCGATGTATTCCTTTAAGGCCTCTTTTTCTCCCGCCTTTAAGGGGTAAATCCCTTTATGCATATTGTCTGGAGCCCCTGGTTTCAAGGGGATTTGGTGGTTTTCAGGCCTATCTGGTGGAAACCTAGATGCTTCCTTCTCGGAAAAGACCTTCTTGTGTCGTTGATATTCGAGGGGAACCTCCTCTGGCTTCTTGGTTTTGTTGGCTTCTATGTCCCACTCGACTGCTACGTGGGTTTTTCGGGCCAATAAGGCCTTTTTCTGGCCTTCCTTGGGCTTGAACCCATCATTCAAACGTCCTAAGAGGGTCTTTTTGGTCTCTTGGACCGATTTCTGTGCTTTTGGGGCCTCCCTCAGTTCCACCATTTTGGCTTTGCCTTTTAGTTTGGATCGCACTTGTTGAAAGAAGGTTTTCTCATCCTTCCTCTCCGTGGTTTCATTCATCCTTTGGTCTTTAGACCTCATTTGTAAACGTTTCAGAAACATGGCCTTTGTCTCTTTCTCCGTTTGGGCCATCCTTTCTTCTTCATCTGGTCGCATTTTTGCCTGCCGAAGCAGGGCTTTGTCAGTTTCTTGAGTTTCTTGGTTCCGAGACTCAGGGTGGCCTTCCTGTTTCTTCTTTAGGTGTCTGAGGAAGATTGTTTCTACCACTAGTCTTTGTTTTCCTTCCAGGCACCCTTTGCACCAATCCAGGGCGGGGTTAAACTTGGTCAACCAGGGATATCCTAACAAGACTCGGTCTTGTCCCAGATTTGTGACATAAAAGGGGACAACCTCGTCTTGATTTCCAAGCTTAACGCGGAGGAAACACTGGTCAGTGAGTGTGCCATTCTAGTTTTCAGTCCCATCCACGTTGAAGACTCTTCGGGGTTTAGCAAGTTTTCTGACCCCCACTCTCCAGCGTATTGCAGTTCGGTAGTCGATGAAGTTGTCTGTTGCGCCACTGTCTACTAGCACCATTCCTTCAGCGGTTTCCCTTGCGTTTTGAAAGGTGAAAGGGAGGTTCATGGCATTGATCCAGCGAATTATGGCTGGTCCACCTTGACTCGGTTCTAGGGTCTGAGCTGGTTTATCGGTGTGATTTCTGACCAATTGTTTGAACTGGTTTCTTTCCCCCTTTGGGAGCCCTTCCAAATCCTTTAATAAGGAGTCGGCGGTATTTGAGGTGCTCTTCCTTTTGGGAGAATTATTTGTAGTCCTTCCCCATAACCTCAGGAGCCCTTCCTTCACTTTGGTAAGGAAGGTCTTGTCCCTTTGAGGGGTCGTCTTGACCATTTTCTTCCTTTCTCCTTTGTAAGGACAATTTCCAGTAATGTGAAGTCCTTTTTCGCACAAGACACAGGGCATATCCTGGTTCTGTTCGACGCGAGTAGAGCATATCCACATTTCTTCATAAGTCCTCTTTCTGATTGTCATTCTGGGGTTTTGTGACCCCGGAGGCTGGTTTTTCATCTTTGAAGGGCAATTTCTTGAATAATGCCCTTGCTTTCGGCAGGCAAAGCAGCGCCCTTCCTTTAGTAGTTGTCGTTTCAGGGGGCATTTTTGGACTAGATGCCAACCATCACTACAGGTAGGACAATCTAGGAAATCTTCTTGGGGGTTTGCCTTGGTCTCGTAGGATCGATCCACCATCTTTCCTTTCCTGCAAGGAGTCGCAAATTTCTGGTGAAAGTCTTCTTTGAATTCTTCCCATAGAAGGGGAAGTTGGTCGTCTACCCCTATGCTTCTTCTCCAAATGAGCAAGTTTGTCTGCTCATCAACCCAGTTGTCCACCTCGGGTCCTTCCATATGAGATAATGCTGTGAGGATTCTGAGTCCAGGGGTGGATAGGGTTTCGTTTCGTGTGTCATTGGTCCAAAACGCAGTAAACCATTGCCACCATTCTCTGGGGTGCTCTCCAGAGAAGATTAGGGGGTCCTTTGTCTGGGACTTTCGAAAGTCAGGGTGTTGTTCATCAGTAATGTCCCAGAATCCTAAGTCAAGGATCCCTGGGGGAATTACATCAATCTTTCTGGTGAAGTATTGCCCTCGTTTGTCACACCAAGTCAGGGAGTGCCAGCAGTTATTAATGAGTTCCACATGCCACGCTTTGTCCATTTTGTCACGGATTACTAGACAATTTTGATTGGCAGCTTCTGGGTCAATATACTTCACAAATTTGGCTCCTCCGAGTACATGTGGGGGCAATCGGTTTTCTGTTTTTGGTGGAAGGTAGACCCTTTGAGTCTCTGAGGGGAATTTAACCCTTAGAGAGGCAACTACCAGTTGACGTATTTGCGTATCTTCAGTAGGTGAGTGACTGCACCGACTACTGCAAGATTCAGGGTTCATGGCCATCGTGCTTTTATTGCTCCGACGCGTCCTTTGGTGACTAGAGGATAATCCTTCTCGAGTCATTTCATGTTTGTTCATGCACCTAAAAGTGTGATCGGGGATCTCTGGCTCAGAATCTCGCTGGCTCTTGTCACTACCATCGTTGGCTTTAACCAAGTTAATACTTTCTTCTTGGTGTGCTGCCTCTCCTTGAGGCCTGGGTTCGTCTTCTTCTAGTCGGGCCCTATCTTTGGGGGCCATAATTTCTTCGAGTAGTCATTGTGCAGCAAGGAGGGTATCCATTGCTTCCTTCAGAGGTTTTGTAGGAAGTTTAGTATTCGGTCCAGCAATATAACTTCTGCAAGGATTTCGTCAAGTCTTCTGTCGATTGCTTCCGCAATAATTTCGTCTTCGAGGGTGTTTGTTATCACTTCCCACCGTAGGTTTTCTTCTTCAAGAACTCTCAGCCTTTCTAGGACGAGGCGTAGTAGTGTGTTTCATTCCAGAAGTTCGTTGTGTGGCATGCACAGGGTTTGTGAGCTTCGGCTTATGTTACGGTTCCAACGGACCGTTTGGCTAAGTGCCTTTCGTGTTCTGTTCCTGGCTCACGTGACTAGGTGTCACGTGATCGTGGGGATCGATGGTCTGGCTAGCACGTGACCAGCTGTCACGAGTTCAGGACCAGTCAGGTGACCTAGAATTGGTCACGAGGAGCCTCAAGCTAAGGTGAAGCTTGCAGGTGACTTAAGCTTTCTTTCGGGTTCTAGATAGCACTCTAGAAATGAGGGAGTCTGGCTTCCTAGTGGTTCAGGCCTAAAGGCTGGACCAGAAGTCAATTCCCAAGGCTAACTTGAAGGGGATGAGAGGGAAAAGGGGATTGGATTCAATGAAGCTTAAGCCGAAGCTAGGGACTTAGGGTCCAAAGCAAGGCTTATTTATACATGAAAGTCACCCACATCAGGTGACTGAATCAACGAACAATATTTAGGACACTGAACGGCTGTTCACCGTTTAGACCGCATTTCCGACGGTAAGCGGCTCATGTAACTAACGGAAAGTTACGGTAACGGTACCGTGAAGTCCAAATAAGGTGAAATCGGAACGAACAGAAAAACGGGGAACCGTCTAGTGAATATTCCCTATCATGTGAGTCATAGTCATGTGACCTTCTGTCACATGACTCAAAAAGTCCGAAGGGAATGTTAGGAAACCATAACAATGTAGGTGTTACGGGCGCATACGGTGCCTCAGGTTAGCAGCACTGATGGACACAGCCCTGGATTGATTCGTAGCACGCTGGATGGAATTGTGGCTCATGTTTCATAGTAGAGTAGCTATTAGGACTGGCTACGTAGGGTCTACTCCATATAGTCCTAGGACACTGCCTCTGATAGATGCGACTCATCACTAGTAGACGTGTACTAGGATTCCTTAGTATAAGTAGGGGCACTACTAGTTGTAACTACCTTAAGCTGAGTCTCCTCTAGAGACTTAGTGAATACACTCCTAGCTCGCTCTCATCTTGTGTGCAAACTCTGTTCCTTCCAAGTGGGACTTGGAAGCGTTCTATCTATCTATCTTAGGGAGCACTCAGCTCGCGCTCTCACCCTAAATGGAGGGTTAGAGAGGTATTGTTCAGACACAGGCAAGGTGACTCAAGAATGAGTAACGCCTTTACTTTTACTGCACAGACTACGGGGAAGCCCCGTAACATCAGACTCAGCTTAGTTTCCTCTACAGCAGGGAACTAAGAACGACCAAGACACCACGGCTCCACGGGAGTATATCAAGGAAAGCCCAAAAGAAGGGGCCCCCATCAACACAGTCGCATTCTACATCAATAAGGAAGACGTTCACCTCCCATTCTCGTGCTGGGCATTTCACGACAGCCACACTATCGCATTAGAACCATCGCAAGCAGTACACCTACTAATATTCAAGAGACAAAAGTGGTACCAGGTCCTCATTGACGACAAGAACCACAAGTGTTTCATAGGCAAAGCATACCCTGAACTCGAGGAGTATAACCAAGAAGGAACATATAAAGCAAACGACACCTACAGAGACTTCATCCCAGTATCCAGACTCATCACACCACCGCCCAAAGAAGACACTCCACCACCAGGCGCAACATCAGATGCAGAAACAGCGGAATCATCAGAAGCCATCGACGACACATCCACACGACCCATCGCCAATATCCCAGAAGAACTGAAGAGAATGTCATCTACGACCACCGTACCAACCCAGGTCATGACCGCCTTGACCAGACCTCCCTCACCTGTCCCGGAAATGACTTCCATCGCCCCGCAGCGCACATCCACCTTCACCAGTGGATATTTTAACACACCAGCCGAAAACCTCAAGAAAGTCTTTGGAAGGAAAGACCCCGACCCAGATAGCAACAGACCACAACGCCCCCACTTTCCCCCACCTCGAGGAGGAGGAGGAGGAGGTGGAGGTGGCGGAAACGGAGGAAACGGTGGAGGAGGAGGACCACCGAATAACAACCCAAACCCACAGAACCCAGCACCAAACGTCGTCACTGCAGGAGACGCAAAAATTATGGGAGCACTCCCAACCATATTTGACGGAGACCGAGGACAAGCCGACGTGTTCTTAGACGCACTTAAAGTGTACTTCAGAGTCAACATGGACATAGGAGCACTGCGCTCCTACATTAAGCGCATTGCTATCACGCTCACACTCATCCAAGGACCCAAGGTTGAGAACTGGGTCAGAACCATGGGAGAATGGGTTGATCTTCTCCACCCAGACATCGACGACGACGAAGACACTTGGAACCAATTCATAGATGAGTTCCAACAACAGTTTGTAGACACCCAAAAGATTCCATGCGCCAGGATGCACTTACAAGAAATGAGAGTCAAATGGCCTCTCATTGATGAATTCATTCAAGAATTCGAACAGAATGTCCACCTTGCAAAGTACGAAGCAGGAGACCACGCCGTCACACAGTTATTCCTCAATGCACTCCCCAAAACAGTACTCGAAGACGTCCTAAAACCACCAATGGTTTACACCTATGAAGATATCAAGAACAGGGCCATAGAAAGCGTCTGATCCCGCCAAATGATCGACGCCATCTTCCAAAAAAGAGGACCAACCCAACCCCCACAGACCACAGGACCACGCCCGAACTCATGGAACAACTGGCAGAGCCGCCCGCAGAACTGGAATATGCAAAGGAACCCCAACCCGCCACGCTTCCCCCGACCAAACACATTCCAACAACCATTTGGAGGACAACGATCCTACAACTCAAGCAACGCACCACCCAATATGAGGAACATGCCCGTCCCTATGGACGTAGACCGTACACGAGCACCCAGCAAT
The DNA here is from genome assembly GCA_003315975.1 of Lactifluus echinatus. Lineage (NCBI taxonomy): Eukaryota > Fungi > Basidiomycota > Agaricomycetes > Russulales > Russulaceae > Lactifluus > Lactifluus echinatus. The sequence continues at coordinate 8,756 of QFEA01000522.1, read as the reverse complement.
TATAGGGGACAAAACAATTATCAAGGACGAGTCATACAAGCTGCCAACGATCCAAATAAGAGGCGCACTCAAGGAGCTTGTTACAACTGTGGCAAGACAGGACATTTCGCGCGAGACTGCCGCGCTCCCAAACAACAACACAACCAGATGACCAGTCTCATCAACTGGCAAGAAGGAGACCCGAGCGCAGAACAGTATCAAGAACCAGAGGAGCGTATCGACAACCTCTTCCAGCAAATGAATGCCCTTTCCACCCAAGACAAGGAGCTGTTCATGCAGAGATATGGAACAGAAGAAAATAATAGTGCAAATTTTCCCTCTGCCTAATCCGTTCAGCCTGGATTAGGAATCAATTACCAGACCGTGTGTATTTATCAAATCGAAAATCCATGACTATGAGAATGTTTTTCCACACACAATCCCAGAGGGCTGAAAGCACAGTGCTATTAGACTGTGGTGCGACTGAAAATTTCCTCGACCTAAACTATGCTCAGAAATTACGACTTGACATCAAAAAACTCAGAACTCCACGACCAGTTTACAATGTGGACGGAACATTGAACAAAGCAGGAAACATTACGCGATATGTAGACTTGCAAATCCAAACTGGATTCAAACGCACCAACATGAGGTTCTTCCTGACTCACCTGGGAGAACAGAAAATCATCCTAGGATATCCCTGGTTTGCCGCCATGCAACCACGCATCGATTGGGCCCGAGGATGGCTAGACACAGAACAACTCCCACTCATCGCGTGATCACTAGACTTCGTCGCTGGAACCCCTCAACCAGCACGAAGAGTGGCCAACATCAGACAAACCCACTATCAAGAGAGGCCCAACGACGCCATGGACCATTCACCAGAAGAGAACTCCATTCCCCCAGCATACCAAAAATTTGCCAAGGTATTCAGCGATGCAGAAGCGCAACGATTCCCAGATAGTAGAAAGTGGGACCATGCAATAGACCTGAAACCCGGAGCACCCAGTGACCTGAAAGGGAGCCCTTACACACTCACACAACCAGAACAACAAGCACTTGAAGAATTTCTCAAAGAACAGCAGGCAAAAGGATACATTCAACCGTCAAAAAGCCCATACACGGCACCTTTCTTTTTTATCAAAAAAAAAAGTGGTGCACTCCGACCAGTACAAGACTACCGACGACTCAACGAATGGACGATCAAGAACAAGTACCCACTCCCACTTATACCCGAACTCATTGCCAAAGTCCAAGGCGCATCCCTCTTCACCAAATTTGATGTTCGATGGGGCTACAACAACACTCGCATCAAGAAAGGAGATGAATGGAAGGCCGCGTTCACCACTAACCGAGGACTTTTCGAACCGACAGTAATGTTCTTTGGAATGACTAACTCGCCTGCTACCTTTCAGACCATGATGAACGCCATATTTGAAGAAGAAATCCGTGAAGGTTGGTTAGTAATCTACATGGACGACCTCCTAATCGCGACAAAAGACAATCCCACCTTCCATCAACAATGTGTAGAGCGTGTCCTACAGAAACTGCAAGATCATGACCTCTTCCTCAGACCCGAAAAATGTGCATTTGCACAAAAGCGCATTGAATTTCTAGGCGTCGTCCTAGAAGGAGGACTAATTCACATGGATCCGTCCAAAGTATCAGCAGTAAAAACATGGCCCACACCACTCACGGTCAAAGACATACGTGTATTTCTCGGCTTTACAGGATATTATCGCTATTTTATTCCCCATTACTCCACTACCGCCCGACCCCTCATTGACCTCACCTGTAAAGACATCCCGTTCCAATGGACATCACGACAACAACAAGCCTTCGACAAACTCAAATCGCTCATGTGCTCCTCGCCAATTTTACGCCAACCAGACTACACTCGCCCCTTCTTCCTAGCAACCGACGCGTCCGCATACAGCGTGGGAGCTGTACTCTCGCAGGAGGGAGAACTACACCCCTCAAAACGCGCTCCAGTACAACACCCCATCGCATTTTACTCCGCCACATTCACACCAACGGAACGAAACTACGATATCTACGAGCGAGAACTCCTCGCAATCATCAAAGCATTACATCATTGGAGACCACACCTTGCAGGCACAGAAACCCCAGTCACCATCCTCACCGACCACGCCAACCTCCTATACTGGAAGACACCACGCAAAGTCAACTGCCGACTCACAAGATGGTTCAGTGAGCTCCAAGAATACAACCTCCAGCTCAAACACATTCCAGGAAAGATCCACGCCACCCCAGACATGCTATCACGACCACCACAAGCAGACCAAGGAAAACAGGACAATGAGGACGTCACACTCCTCTCCCCCTCGATGTTCATCAACTTACTCACTGAACCATTATCAAAAGACCCCCTAACTGATATTGTCTCCCTTCAACAACTACCCCACCACCACAAACTACTACGACGATGGGCAAGACCATACCGACTCATCCTACAGAAAGGAATCTGGGCCATACGACAGAACCAAATAGTGGTACCTCCTGATCAAGAGGTGTGACAAATGTTGCTACGACGATATCACGACTCGCCAATCGCTGGACACCTGGGAAGGGACAACACCATCCACAAAGTCACGTATCAGTACTGGTGGCTAGGAATCAACACCTGGATTGACCAATACGTGAAGGGGTGCGCAATCTGCCAACAGAACAAGAACATTACACACAAGAAAAGAGTACCCCTATACAAGATCCCCGTAACAGGCGACCCACTCCCCTTCTCTACGGTAGCCATGGATCTTATTACAGCCCTACCACCCAGTAAAGGATTCAATGCAATCCTCACCATCGTAGACCACGGATGTCACGGGCGCATACGGTGCCACTGATGGCATGGCATCAGTGATGGACACAGCCCTGGTATTTGAGTAATGCTACGTAGGGTTTCATGTATATCAGTGTCTCCTTGATTGTGAT
>QFEA01000520.1:0-13542 GCA_003315975.1 Lactifluus echinatus | reverse complement strand
AGTCAGACGAAGACAAGGAGAACTTACCAGCCTCCAAGAATTACGCAAACCATTCTGGAACGACAGAAAGAAGGGGAACTGGCGCCCCTTCATAGGACAATCACAAGGGCGACCCTTCCAACAGCGGGGACAGTACCACAAAGACCCAAATGCAATGCAGGTGGACGCACTGCGAAAGGCAGTCACCGACCAAGACAAGGAAGACTACTGCAAGAGAGGCGCCTGCTTCAATTGCGGCAGACAAGGACATATCTCCAGGAACTGCCCGAAACGCACCACACAACCCCCACCTGCTAGGATGGCTCAAGCCAGCACTACACCACCAGAAGAGCCGGAAATGAACCCCGAACGCGTATTGGCCTATCTCCGAGGGCTTAACGACGAGGAGTATAGGAATCTGAACCAGCAATGGGCGGAGCGTATGGGGGAGGATAAGGAGGGTTTTGGTCAAGCCTGAGCAAGACGGCCTTTGCTTGGGCTCTGTTTCAACGCGATGTATTCATGCCTCGGATTAATGCAATGAGACTTCTTGTACAATTCCGAACCGCGTTGAAAATGGCCGACCTAATAGCCTTCGTAGACAGTGGAGCTACAGAATGCTTCATAAGTCAAGAGTTTGTAGACCAGCACAAGCTGGGGACTAAACTCCTCCTCCACCCGAAACGTCTACATAACGCAGACGGCACCAGCAATAAAAGCGGGTCAATCACCAAATACACTGACCTAGAGGTGACCACAGGGGACCAGGTGCACACACTACGCTTCTATATCGCAGAAATGGGAGGCGACCACATGGTCCTGGGGTACCCCTGGTTCGTAGCAGCCAACCCAAAGCCCAACTGGGGGCAGGGAACACTCGACGCTGCAGTGATCATAAAAACCGCAGGAGCGGCTGGCCCCAAAGCAGAGAAATGCACACGCATTGCAGGAATGCGCACAGCCACGGTACAGAACCGCCCCTTCCTGAAAAAGGGAGAAAAGCTAGTGCTCCGACTCTGCAGAAACACCGTGGCGCAACAACTTGCAGAACAGGCGGCCCCAAAAGAGGACAAGCCGTGGGACCAGATCGTCCCGACGCACTACCACCGATTTGCGAAGGTATTCAGTGAAGAGGCATCGAAACGCTTCCCACCCTCGCGACCATGGGACCATGCCGTGGAACTTAAAGAAGGAGCGCCCGACACTATTGATTGCCACATCTTCCCACTGACCGTCGCTGAACAAGAAGCCCAAAGTAAATGGCTGGACGAACAACTCAAGATGGGATACATCAGAGGGACGAAGTCCAACTACACATCAGCATTCTTCTACATCAAAAAGAAAGACGGTGCACTACGACCAGTCATCGACTACCGCGCATTGAACAAATGGACAAAGCGCAACAACTACCCACTCCCCCTGATTGATGAACTAATCGATAGACTGACCGCGAGGGCAGACAGGCCGGCAGAACTATTCACCAAGCTCGACGTGCGATGGGGATACAACAACATCCGTATCAAGGAAGGCGACCAATGGAAGGGAGCATTCAAGACAAACAGGGGGACATTCGAACCAATGGTCATGTTCTTCGGAATGACCAACTCGCCGGCCACCTTCCAAGCAATGATGAATCACATCTTCAAAGATCTCATTGATGGAGGATACGTGACAGTGTACATGGATGACATCCTAATCCACACCCCCAAAGACTACAAGCTACACCAACAAATCGTGGAGCAAGTACTACAGGTGCTCCAAGACCATGACCTCTATCTAAAGCCCAAGAAATGCACATTCGAAGTGCCTAAAGTCGAATACCTCGGAGTGATCGTCTCCGAAGGACACGTAGCTATGGACCCAGTCAAGGTGGAAGGAATTCGCCAATGGAAGACGCCACGCAACCTGAAGGATGTCAGGAGCTTTCTAGGATTCCTGAACTTCTATCGGCGATACATCCAAGGGTTCAGCGCAAGGGCCGCGCCATTGAACAAGCTAGTGGCCCACTGCGCCAAAGGAAACAAATTCAAGTGGACCGAGGAAGAGGAACGCGCGTTTAGAGGACTGATAATAGCGGTCACCGAAGCGCCGATGCTGAAACAACCCAACTTCGACAAGCCATTTGTGGTGGACACGGACGCATCCCAGATAGCCATGGGAGCAGTGCTACAGCAACAGGACGAACAAGGGAAGCTAAGACCCATCGCGTTCCTGTCCAAAACACTCGACCAACAACAACGAGGCTGGGATGTGTACGACCGAGAATTATTCGCGGTAGTAGAATCCCTGAGAGTCTGGCGACGCTACCTGCTTGGGGCAAGACACCAAGTGTTGATCCGAACAGATCACAACAACCTACAGTACTTCAAGAAGCCACAAAACCTGAACCGAAGGCAAGCCCGCTGGATGCAGGAAATGGCGGACTATGACTTTAAGCTGGAGCACAGGCCCGGGAAACAGAACCAAGTGGCGGATTTCCTGTCACGCCCGTTTATAGACGAAGAAGAGGACAACAAAGGTGTAGTCCTCCTCCCAAGAGCGCGATTCGCCAAAATGGAATTTCCAAAAGGCACAGAACAGCGGCGAGCGATACTGGCTCGATACCACGACCACCCCAGCGCCGGACATCCAGGAATAGAACGGACCAAAACACTCCTGAAAAGGAGGTTCGAAGGGGACGACGTCAACCGATTCACAGAACAGTATGTGCGCGGGTGTGCCATCTGTCAGGAAAATAAAGTACGCAATGCACAAAGGAAGGCCCCTACACACCCCATCGACGTGCATCCCGATCAAGGACCGTTCCAGAGTGTGTCCATTGATCTAATCACAGATCTACCACCAAGCCACAAGTACGACGCAGTACTGACTATCGTAGATCAGGGATGTTCTAAGGCGACCAAGTTCTTGCCATGCACAAAAGAAATCACTGCAGAAGGAGTGGCGGCGCTGTACTTCCGCCACCTAGTCCCATTCTTTGGTACACCGTCTAGGGTCATATCGGATAGAGACCCTAGGTTCACCTCGGGATTTGCCAAAGAACTGTGCAGACTAATGAACACCGCACAGAACATATCCACCGCGTATCACCCACAAACAGACGGCCAGACCGAGCGACTGAACCTCTGGCTGGAACAGTACTTACGACTCTGGGTTGCCAACGACCAGGACAAGTGGAGCGAACACTTACCAATGGCCGAGTTCGCACACAACGCGTGGCCCTACGAGAAGACGGGGTATTCACCCCACTTCATGCTAATCGGATATGATCCGGAGGTACACTTCGATAGCACCACAGCAGAAGTGCCCGCAGTAGAAGAGCGCCTGTGGCGCATCAAGAAGGCCCGCGCAGACGCCACCAGGCTTCATCAGCAGGTGGCGCCCTACATTACCAAGCGCAAGTTTGCTGACGGAGACGAAGTCTGGCTGGACGGCCGGAACTTGAAGACGCACCACCCGACCACTAAGCTTGCACCTAGACACTACGGACCATTCAGAGTCCTACGGAAAATAGGAGAAGTGGCATACGAAGTGGAACTCCCAATGCATTGGAAGATCCACAATGTGTTCCACGCAAACCTACTGTCCCCCTATGTGGAAACCGAGGAACACGGACCCAACTATGAACGGCCACCAGCTAACATAGTGAATGACGAAGAAGTCTGGGAAATCGACCAAGTTCTAGACTCGCGCATCTTTGGACGCCGCCGTGACAAACAGTACTTGGTCAGCTGGAAAGGATACCCCCAATCAGAAAACTCCTGGGTCAGCAAGGATGACATGGACGCTGACGAAGCCATTACAGATTATGAAGCACGGACTGCGGATCACCAAGCACACCCCAAGCACCGAGGACGGCGCAGGACTTAAGAGGGGGGTAATTTCCACATACCATAACATGCCAGACAACCTGTCCCGATTCTTGGAACGCATCACAGCCTCCCAAATACACCAATTCCCATCTACGCTCGACGCCATTCCACCCGAACACCGCCAACAATTTGTCCAGAACTACATCCTACGCGACCTACCAAACCTAGTCGCCCAGATACAAAGAGAAGACCCATCCCTTTTCGAAGAATCCTACCAACACCTCCTGAACACCGCCAGAATATGTCTGCTCCACTTACACCGACTCGCGTTGTCCACTTCGCAGACACCCCAGACATCATCGCGCCCCAACCCCTTCCTTGTACCTCCACCCTTACCCTCGTCAACGGCACAGGAGAACCTTTTTGTAGTGCCATCTCCCCCGACACCGACACTGCAGTACCCGGAAGCAGTGGGCCAAGCGCTCCAGACTCAGCAGACGGGCCCACTGACGCAAGAACAGCTGCGTCCACTCCAGATGGCATGGATTGCCAACACCAATTGGCGTGCACCAACCCCGATCCCCCAGAACACACAGACGCCCCAAGAAAACCAGACCGCTCCACTACCCCCTTCCACAAAGCGCAAGAGAAAGAGGTCATTGACCTCACTACTGACGACGATTCCTCTGAAGAGGGCGAAGTCAGCAGCAGCGACTACTCCACCGACACAGACATCAGGCGCAGGCTCAAGCAAGTCATGATCAAGTCGAGCAACGAGGCCATTAACAAAGCACTCGACAACCCAGAAAGCGCGGACGACATTGATCGTGCCCAACGAGCCATCTGGGTCAAGGACCACCTGGAGCAATGCCAGAAGGCCCGCGAAGCCCACTGCGCCGCAGTGGAGGCTGGGAGTCCACGCCTAGGCAAGCGTAAGAGGAGTGAACGCGACGAGACACTGGTCGCGACACAACGGTGGAAGACCACGGCCAGGGAAGCGGTGGAACGCATTTGGAACGAGAAGAAAGCCTTAGACGAAGAGATCGACGATGAAGACCCGCAAACACCCCCAGATCCCACTTTCTATTTAGAGACCGGTGCGCTGGAAGAGGAACTCGATCGCGCACTTCCCTACCAACACCCACGATACCCCTTTGTCCTAAACCGGGAAGGCAACCCGGGGTACACTACACGGTTGATCGCTGATTATGCAGGAGTGTACCAGGTCGCCAAGTACCAGGCCATCGACATGAATCGCATCCGCCCAGTCATGAGACTAACTATGGGGCGCGGCCAACCTATCTGGGTACAGGAGCTGATGGCCAAACCCAGAGTACTCCCAGGACCACAAATCACAGCCTTCATACAGCGTCTGCTGGAGGGTGAGGAGGAACACACCCCGTATGTCAACCAGGCAGTAGCACGCCTCGAATCGCCTTTCCTGCGAGGAGAGATATTGCGCTGGAGAGCCATGAACAAACTCTATTGCGAGGTGGCCAACAACCAACGCCACTGGGTCAAAAAGGCGAGGGAGATCGAGGACAAGCTGCGTTCAGCACGCATCCTGATCAAGCAGTACCGTGGCGAGATGAATGAGAGCCGCTACAGACTCCAAGCAGCCCATGCCTATCACCAACTCTGGCCCCACCTCCAGTTCGTGGCACGCAACGGCCGAGATACCCAAAGCCGCGGTGACTTCAGTGCATACCAGGCCAGGTTGGCAGCAGCAGGCACTCCATTCGCCATCCCTCGCAATATGAACTCCATTCGCATGGCCACAGCCAACGACATCGACAGCTGGTTCAACAACGCAGATGGCATGCAGGACCAACAGAACACTACAGACTGGGACTAGATTGGCTGAGACAGCCAATGGACCTAGTGGGGGGTAATGTTACGACTTCTTTCCATGGCTCGCATCCGGGGCTTCGACTGCTTACACATACCGATGGACTAATACATTACGATCACTGATCTGGGCTGACTGAGCGTTGATTACTGTACATTACTGATACGCTGACTGATGCACTTACAAGGGTGCTGACTGAGACTGCTGATTGATCGTTGACTGATGCTGACTGACCCCTCAGTCAGCATGCTTACTGTACAACTAGATGCGCTTACTCATAGGTAGCACGTAGCCCTATATAAGCCCTGTATGACGTAGTGGACAGACCCTAAGTCTGTTCTCCTTGTGACAATACCAAGTCGCTTGGCCCTTCCCCTCTGCTTGTGCACCACCGCTCCTCAAGGCCCATTGCCTTGGCTTGCTCAGAGACAGACACACTTTGGCTGAGGACGTGACACTCCGTCCAGTAGCAGCCTCAGTCGATACGCGTAGGACTTGCGCGTAACACCCAGTGCTCACCCCACAAACTCTTCTTCATATCTACACATATCACCTCTCTCCTCAAGCATGGTTTTCTTGCAGATCTTACTATAGAGCTTGCCCTCCAACATTGTGTTCATCCTGCCTACACCTACATGTTGCTGATGCTGATGGATGTGTGCAGCTCTCAGACATTGACATGGAGGTGAGTGTCTGCAAGTTTTCCATGGACACTTCAATCAGATAAATGCAGTCACATTTAACAGGAAGATCATTGCTTCTGGCAGGTTGGACATCAACTGTGTGCGTGTGGGATGCTCACACCGGGTATGGCAGCTCAAAAAGACATCCCCACCCTCTGCCTGACATGCCTACCTCCTGACAGACACTGTACCACAATGATACAGGGCCACACCATGTTGGTATGCTCACTGCAGCTGACACTGCACACATTTGTGACTGGCAGCGCAGACAGCCATGTGCTAGAGTTCTCACTGCCAGACATGCATGTGCACACACAGATTGTGGCTCATGGTTCATCGTTAGATCGCTGCAGTTCGATGAGCAGTTTCTTGTCACAGATGGAAACGATGGTCATGTGTAGTGTTGCGGGCGGCTCCGGCTAATCCCCGGCTCTAGCCGAAGCTAATTGCCGGCTCAGTGTTAGCCGAGCCGAGCCGAATGTGGTCAAGCCACCGCTTTTAGCCGGCTACCTCTTAGCCGGCTAGTATGCCAGCTACGGCTCGGCTACGGCTCCAAGCTGGCTCAAGCCGGCTCTTAGCCGGTTCTACAAGCCAACTTCACCCCAGCTTTCAACCGGCCGCCTCACCTCAATATCCTTACTCTCTAGTGCTGCCATCTAGTGCCGCCATAACACCCTCACTCCAAAAGGTATGCATGTCATTGGTTTATGTAGTCTGTTTTCCACTGATGCACATGCTCACAGATGAATAATAAATGGGACATTTGCGATCGCTTCACTGCCGGCTCCAAGCTGACTCCACAAGCCTCTTTTACAGACACGGATGCTACTCGATGTCGCGTTAACATCTGACGCAGAGGAACGTGAACTCCACGTCGTATTGGGAGTGTGTCACAGAAAGCGGTCATCTTGCAACATCTGATCCGCAAGGAGGTGATATGAAGATCATAATAGCTGATACTGACTCTATGGTGCGTTCAGCCCACTCCCATTCAACCGCATGACAGAAGCTTACAAGACTCACCCGCCAGCAGTTCCAGGAACTGTCCACCACAGATGTATATGATGAACTGCTTAGACGAAAGAGCAACACTCCAATCCAGGGTCTGTTGTTTTCCCTGCCTTCGTACTGATCACCTGTCTAGTTCCCTTTCTCCCTGTACACGATGAGTTTCATCCAAAGCGAAACCAAGCTCGTCAGAAGCTTGCCACTCTACCAACTAATCACTTCAAGGATCTGTCCAGCGTCTATTATGAACTCGTTCGCCGCTATCCAGAGTCCAGGGAAGAAGTATATTTCATCCATTTTCATTCTCTTTCCCCCTCCTTTTATGTTACGGTTTCCTACCTTACATGCTTTACTTTTCTTTCGTTATGTGTTTTTCTTTGGGTCATGTGACTTCGGGTCACATGACCCAGCAGCACCTGATTGGTGTTTGACCCTGCTTACCTACGCTTTGGTTTTGTTTGGGGGAGGAACACTTATGGTTCCTCCCTAATTGGGTTACTTTGCCCATGTGGGGACGTTTCCCACTGCGGCGTTGCTTTACTGTACTAGATTGGAGACTCCTGCTGGAGCGGATCGCCTATAATGTATCTGTACATTTTAGGACCCGCTGAAGCGGAAATTCATGTATATAAAGCCTCAGCTTTGGACCCTAAGTCCCTAGCTTCAGCTTAAGCTTCACGAATCCAAATCCCCTTTGAACCCTCTTCATCTCCCTCTCATCTCCTTCAAGTTAGCACTTGGGATTTGACTTGTGATCCAGCCTTTAGGCCTGAATCATTAGCAAGGCAGACACCCACACTTCTAGAGTGCTCTCTAGACCCCAAAAGGAAGACTTAAGTCGCCTCTTAGCTCTGCTTAGCTAAGAAGCTCCACGTGACTAGTGCTTAGTCAACAGGTCAAGAACACGTGACAATCGGTCACGCGTTACCTAGACCATCAAGTTCCCACAGTCAGGTGACTAGTTGTCACTTGTAATGTCACGGACGCTCAGACTCCTCTTTCCTTTTTCTCTTACTTCTCGTCTTCTCGCATGACTCATGGGTCCGTATGACTCGCGTTCCATAGGTCCGTATGACCTCGTCTCCATACCCCGATCGTGACTGTACCCAATGACTCATACTATATCCCATTGACTCCCATTGACTCCCTTCCACCATATATAAGCTAGTCTACATTGTATGAACAAGCTCCAAGCTCGTTCTCCTTTGTGAATACCAGCCTTTTTGTCTGCGTTCACTTGTGTGACTTGTGAGAGCTTGTGAAGCCACTCTAAGGGCTATAGTCTTAGAGACGATCCCGATTCTCATAGTCCTAAGTCACCTTGTCGCAAGTGACTTAGTCCTACTTGTTCTTCCCGAAACGTGTTAGCTCGACTTAGTCGTTGCACGACTAAGTCTCGCCCGAGATCCCCGATCCTCGTCCTCCGTCCCGATACTCTCTGAACCGCGTCTAGGCTATTGAGTGGACTTCGAACCCGACTCAGGTTGTCTCTCTCTCAGATTGAGGCTTCCTTAAAACGAACCCGATAGTGACACGCCAGGCTGGGCGTGACATGTAAGAAGAACTCAGAAGGCACTTTGCCAACTGGCCCCTTTGGAGCCATAACATAAGCCGAAGCTACAAACCCCTGTGCATGCCGCACAACGAACGAATCGAACTCCTAAACCTGATTGACGCGAGGCTAGGACAGCTTGAACTTGAAGCACGCCAGTGGGAAGACTATACTAGAATTTCCCAGGACGAACCGCTTGCAGGAATCATCATCCAAATACTAGACAAAGTATTGGAGGAAGCCACATTCCTGTACAGGATACTCATCTTTATCCAACAACTATGAACACAACAACAAAGATAGGATCCCTCGCAGCAAGGGGTGAACCTAGAACCCTCACGGCGAGGGAAGATCTTGAACCCCTCACAGTGGGGGGCAGAACTGAACCTCGCGGAGAGGTCGTGTTATGGTTCCCAAAGGACCTTCAGGCGAAGTGCCTTCTGTGCTGAGTCTTGCTTGAGATGTGACCTAACTGTCACAGGTCCAAGACCAGATCGTTGAGCTTCCCTGGGCTAAGGGATGCGACTTCAAGCGTTCTGAGTAGCACCTCAGTGATGTGAGAAGACTTTGTCAGGTGACACTAAGTCCGACTTAGTGTAACAAAGTGGTCCCAAGTTCGAGTTGAGAGATGAGATCGAACACCTATTAAGGAAGGATGGCTTCCTTAATAGTTCACAAGGGGAAGTGGAACGTTTTTGGATTCAATGAAGCTTAAGCCGAAGCTAGGGACTTAGGGTCCAAAGCTGAGGCTTTATATACACGAGTTTCCGCTTCAGCGGGTCCTAAAATGTACGAATACACTATAGGTGGTCCGCTCCAGCGGGAGTCTCCAATCTAGTACAGTAACGCAACGCTGCAGCGGGAAACGTCCCCACATGGGCAAGGTATCCCAACTTGGAAGGAACCATAAGGGTTCTTCCCCAAACAGAACCAAAGCGTAAGTAAACAGGGTCAAACACCAATCAGGTGATGCCGGGTCATGTGACCCGAAGTCACATGACCCCAGAAAATGCGTAACAAAAGAAAGAAAAGGTAAGTCATGTAAGGTAGGAAACCGTAACAGGTCGCACACAAGGATGAAGCAAATGCCTTGTTTGGACTGACGACAGTAGTGTGCAAGTGCCAGCATAGTTCCTGGCCAGAAGCCCCTGTTCCCATCCATAGGTGCATGAAACATACAAACTCGAAACAACCATCAATGGGTGCTGAGGTGGATCTAGTTGATCACCAAGAAGCACCACGAACCATGGATGGAAGAATGATCTGGGGCGAAGATGCTTCAAGCAGCCAGTGCAGTAACTCACCTGCTGAAGGCACACTTGCACATCATCTAGAACCAACTTCTTTGAGGATCAAATTTGCCTCAAAAACACAAAAGGTTTATCTTCCCCAGAAAAAGATGAACTTGTTGCCACCACACGTGCTAGGATGTGCTAAGTTCGTGAAATATGTTAGACAAGAAGACACAAAAAGAAATTGTCTAATGGTCTGGGACTCGCAAAGCCAGGAATGGCCAGTGGAGTTCATTAATGACCAATGGTATATCCTCACTTGGGATGGTGACGAAGAACAGTACTACACCAGGAAAGCTGATGCTATGATCCCTGGTGCTCTTGGACTTGGGTTCTGGGACATCTCTGATGGGCAGCACCCCAAGTATCGAATTGAAAATGGACGCACCTTCACAGGAGAAGGTTCTGAAGCCATGGGCTGGTGGCGATGGTTCACAGCCCTTTGGACAAACGACAAGCAGAATGAAACACTCAGCACGCCAGGCTATAGGATCATCCACGCATTGTCATACATGAAAGGACCCTTGGTTGACAACTGGGTAGAAGAACAAAGAGCTCTGGCTAACTGGAGACAAAGTGTTGGCATTGACCAACAGCTCCCCTCCCTTTGGGAGGAGTTTGGAAATGATTTCCTTGACAAGTTTTACGCGCCTTTCCAAGAATCGATGAGGCAACAAGGACGATGCCAATTCTGTGGAAAGTCTGGACATGGCATAAAGAAATGTTGGGCCAGAATCAAAGCACTGCGCCAACAAGCCAAGACTGAAGAACCAAGATGCGAAGACGACATGATAATATGTTCAGTGCGCATCGAACAGAACCCCAGGCAGAGGAACCACTGTGTCCAATGCAAGAAAGGCCTCCACATTACTGGGCGGTGTCCCTTAGGAAAAGAGGGCACGAACGCCAGCCAGAGTAAACGGGAGAGTTACTACGCAAGACTCAAGGCCAAAGTTAAAGAACTATTTACCCAAAGTCAAACGAATAGGGGTGGTTCCCCTTCAAAGCGATATAAGGAACTACCTATCATAGAACGAATTGGTTTATTAACCAAGGCGAAACGACTCTTGCGCTTGGAAAAGGTGGTCATCAACAGGATCAAAAGTGAAGAGCTGAATGGAGGAACTGCCTCGTTCCTGAAAAAGGTCAAAGACTTGATGGTTAGGAACAGAACCAAAAGTGAGGAGCCAGACAAAGGGGCTGCCTCATTTCTAAAGAAGGTCAAAAGCTTATCCAAGGAAGAGTGTAGGAAATTTATCGCTCAAGCCAAGAGCCTTCACACCCGAACCAAACATGCTGTCATAAAAGAAGCAAGGATGGAGCCTAGGAATTCGGTTGATTCCTTGGCAAAAAGAGCAAAGAATTTGCCACAGAAAGAACGAAACGAAGTCATCGAACAAATTAGCAGCCTCCAAGTCACGTGTACCCCACCTGAAGAAGAATCATCTTATATCCAATGGGTCAATGCCATGAACGTCCCTTTTACTTTCTACAATGCCAAAGGGACCGCGCAAGGCACTGCATTGGTGGACAGTGGAGCCACTGATAATTTTATTGACTACCGAATGGCTAAGCGATGGGGAGCTGGAGTCAGGAAGCTCCTCAAGCCAAGAAGAGTTTTCAATGTCGATGGAACTGAAAACCAGAGTGGAGCCCTTACTCATCAATGTTTGCTAAGGGTCAAACTAGGGAAAAAGGAGGAAGTTGCTCCCTTTTTCGTCACTAACCTGGGAACGGACCGAGTTTTACTGGGGTATCCATGGTTGACCAAGTTCAATCCCACCTTTAACTGGGAAAAAGGAGAGCTTGAAGGAGGACTCAAGCTGAAAATTGAAACAGTATTCCTCAAGTTCCTGGGTAAAGGAAAGGAGGACCAGACAATTTTACCTCAAGGAGTTGAAACTTGGGAGGAAAACATTAAGCGAACGAATAGGGAAGCATTTGAGACCCTTAAACGAATGAGGATGACACAGGAAGCCCCTGAAGAACCAAAAACCATGGATCAGGCCTGTGAAGTGACGAAAACTGAGGTCCTGGAGGACGCCCCTCAAGAGAAGGAAGCCAACATTGCCGAGATACCTCTCAAAAAGATTGGTCAAGCAGACAAGTCTCTCTTGGGAAAACTCTTTAGACGATTCAAAGAGAACAGAAACCCGCCCTCAGCTCAGGAAAAGCCTACTCATGCCAGGAAAACACATATTGCAGTCGAATGGGACATTGAAGCCAATAAAAATAAGAAAATCAAAGGCGTCCCAACCGAATATCAAAGACATGAGAAGGTCTTTTCAGAAAAGGAAGCCTCCCGTTTTCCGCCATGTAGGCCTGAAGACCACAAGATCCCTCTGAAGCCAGGGGCCCCAGACAATTTATCAAAAGGAATCTTCCCTTTAGATGAAGAAAAGAAGAAAGCGCTGAAGGAGTACATTGACGATATGCTAGAAAAGGGGTGAATTCAACCCTCTAGCTCTCCTTGGGCTGCGCCTATCTTCTTTGTGAAGAAGTCGGATGGAAAACTACGACCAGTTCAAGACTATAGGGGGGTCAATGAGTGGACAGTCACTGACTCTTACCCCCTCCCAAGAATCGACACGATGACGGAAGAGTTCCATGGCTTGGAACTATTCACCAAGATGGATGTCTGAGATGGATTTTGGAACATCCAGGTGGTGCCCAAAGACAGATGGAAGATCGCGTTCAGATGCATATATGGGCACTTTGAACCAACTGTAATGCCTTTTGGGCTGAAGAATGCACCGCCGACCATGCAGAGAGCCATGGACCGAATATTTGGACGCCTCAGAAACAAGTACCCAGGCTACATATTCGTCTACATGGATGACATCTTGATTGGAACGCCGAACGACCTGAAGTTGCACAGGAAAATTGTACATGAAGTACTCGACTTGTTGGAAGAAGAATCATTCTTTTTGAAACCCTCAAAATGTCAATTTGAGAAGAACTAGATCGAGTTCCTTGGTATCCTTGTGGAGAAGGGAACTATCAAGATTGACCCAACAAAGAAGAAAGGACTGGCTGGATGGTCTAGAACACTCAAGTCAGTCAAGGAAATCCGTAGCACCTTGGGGGTGCTAGGATATCAAAGACCATTCATTCGAAACTTTGCTCATCTCGCTCGACCCCTAACCAATCTGTTGAAGAAGGGGGTCCCTTTTAAGTGGACTCCAGAATGCTCTGAATCGTTGGACAACCTCCTCCAGATTGTGGAGTCAGACCCAGTATTGAATCGACCCAATTACGAATTGCCCTTTGTGTTATGACTTCTTTCCTCTCTGGCTCACATTCGGGGCCTCGACTGATTACACATACCGATGGACTAATACACTACGATTACTGATCCAGGCTGACA
>QFEA01000519.1:15134-28820 GCA_003315975.1 Lactifluus echinatus | reverse complement strand
CATTCATAAGGTTACGTATCAATACTGGTGGCCCGGAATTAACACCTGGATAGATCAATATGTGAAAGGATGCGCAATCTGTCAACAGAACAAAAATATCACACACAAGAGACGAGTACCGCTATACAAAATCCCCACCACAGACGACCCGCTTCCGTTTTCAACAGTGGCCATGGACCTCATCACCGCATTACCCCTCAGCAGAGGTTATGATGCAATACTCACCATCGTAGATCACGGGTGTTCACGTGCGGCTCTCTTCCTCCCCTGTCACACTCAAATCACGGGAGAAGGAGTCGCCCAACTATACCTTGAACACGTATTCCGATGGTTCAGAACGCCCAGAAAACTGATTACAGACAGAGACCCCCGTTTTACATCCCACTTCACCCGCGCCCTATGCCAAAAGCTAAAAATACAGCAGAACATCAGTACCGCCTATCACCCACAGACTGACGGCCTATCAGAGCGGAACAATCAGTGGATAGAACAGTACCTAAGACTATTTGGGAATCTCCAACAGGACGATTGGGCCGATTGGCTCCCACTGGCGACCTTCGTACATAACACCACCCCAAATAACACTACAAAGACACCACCATCAGAAGCGCTGATGGGATACACGCCACAGGTGACCCCCGATCTAGAACATACCTCCAACAACCATTTAGTGGAAGAACGCCATCAAAAACTGATAGAATGCAGACGCCACATCCAGCAAGCCCTGAACAACGCCACTGACACACCCCCACCCCAGTTCCATGTTGGAAACGAAGTATGGCTTGATGCGCGCAACCTGAAACTCCCATATGCCACCCCCAAACTCGCACCAAGACACCTGGGACCCTTCTCCGTCACGGAACAAATATCCCCCGTCGCCTACTGCCTCCGATTACCTCCGTCTTGGACCATTCACGACGTGTTCCACGCATCGCTCCTTACCCCATACGTGGAAACCGAGGAACACGGAACAAACTACACGCGACCACCCCCTGAAATGATTGATGGAGAACAAGAATACGAAGTGGAACACATCGCCGGTCACCGCTATCACGGAAGAAAGAAGACCCTGCAATACCTAATCAAATGGAAAGGTTACCCCGTAAGCGATAATACATGGGAGCCTGCTAACCAAGTCTTCGCACCCGACCTGATCGCAGCTTACCATCGAGAGTACCCTCTAACAGATAAAAGGACACTCAGGACTCGTCAAATCAATGCCCCATCTCCCACCGTCAGACATCGCACTCCTCACAATCTTCCTCTCCCTCCAAGCAATATTCTATCTTCTCATCGTCATCAAATATGGCCTCTACCACTTCAGGCGTCAGCACCCCACTCGAAACCATCAACTATGACGCCGTCGCCGAACCCATCACCACGGAATCCACCACCACTGACGACGATGTCAATATGGAGATCCGCCATCAGCCCATCCCCTCAGAACTCCGACGCCCACTCCGGGCTGTCAACGAAGATATCAACCGCATCCCAGTCCCCCTCTCGCCCACTGCAGTCGGACATACGGTCGCCGACATTATCCAAGCCACCGAACGTCCCGGTGTCCCCATCTCTCCGCGCTCCACGCGCAACATTCTACTGGCACACGACAACGGATCCGCACTCACCACCGACCAACTCATCGACGTGGTACACGGCCTCCTGTGCACCATCGAAACACGACAACGAGACATCGAAGATGAGGACACCGAGAGCACCGCCGCCGACGACGAAGAAGTATCCTTCAGAGGATACATGCACAACACGCCGAGTCGGTGCCCCAACTTCTACATCCCTATGCCTGACGGCTCGTACCGACTGGCCAAATGGGTCAAAATCTCGCCTACACCGTACGAGGCCTTGGGTACCATGGGGCGAGACGAACCCGAATACCGACACCAGCTCCGGGCACTTCCCCACCTTCGTCCTGACGAAATCTGCGAGACGGTCCCTGGCTGGGCCCTTAACCTCATCCGCGCCAACTCGGCCCAATACAAGATGGTGGCGCAATATCTCATGGACAACGGAAACTGGGGACTCATGGGTGAGGTCTCTCGTTACAACGCCATCGACGAACAAATCCTGTATATCACCCGACGACTTCAAGAATACGAGCAGCAAATCGACAATCTACGTGAGGAGCAACGCATCTGCAGACACCGACTCGCCATGTCGGTATTTCACGAGAATGTCGCGTGCATGGAGAACTCAGCATCGGAGGGACGAGCTATGGAGACACTCCGGAACCAAGTCGGGCGTCGACGCACTCTTCGATTCGCGCCCTCCACCTAAACGGAGGGTGATGTCACAGGCGCATACGGTGCCACTGATGGCATGGCATCAGTGATGGACACAGCCCTGGTAATTGATTGATGATACGTATGGTTTCATGTATATCAGTGTTTCAGGTATCCCCTTGATGGTGATCGCGTCTCAGTAGAGTAGTCATTAGGGATGACTACCGCTTACATATCCCTAGGACACTGCCCCAGATCCAGTAGTATAAGTAGATGTACTTACTGGCTGTATTACCTTAAGCTGAGTCTCCTCTAGAGACTTAGTGAATATATCTTGGCCCGCTCTCATCTTGTGTGCAAGACCTATTCCTTCCAAGTGGGACTTGGAAGCGTTCTACCAGACTATCTTAGGGAGCACTCAGCTCACGCTCTCACCCTAAACGGAGGGTTGGAGAGGCATCGTTCAGACTTAGGACAGGCGACTCAAGGACGAGTAACGCCTATTTGTTTTATTGCGTCAGCTTCGAGGAAGCCCCGTAACAATCGTGCTCTTTTACGTGTCTCTGGGGTGCTCTTGCTCGGTATCTCTAGGTGCTCCTGCTCAGTATCTCTAGGCTCTGCTCTGGCGTGTCTCTTTCACTGCATCGACTTTTGTTTCGGGTGGGTTGGCTGCCGCTCTCGTCACCACGTTGGAAGGGGGGAGTTTGGCGTGTTGGCTCTGCCTAAGATAATCCTAACCCTAATCTGGTGCTAACTTGCTCCTCTTCCCTCGTCCTTGTCCCGTGACCTGCACCCTCTCCCGTGACCTCCCGCTGTGCTCCCTGCGTCCCTAGATCCCCACTCCAACGGCTGTGTCCAAAATAAAATGTTTGAACATCAGGCCCTGCTCAACGTCACGCGACAGCCCACATTCGCTCGTTCCTGGATGAAGGGAAGGAACAAATCCCCGGAACTACCTTTTCCAATATAATTAAGGGTGTTGAGGCTGGGCAAGATCTCCATTTGGGAGCCCCCATCGTGCGGTTGCAGGGCACGAGAGAGTGAGTCAATGAGCTCGTCTTGTACTTTGAGTGCCTTCACTGCACTGAAGGGTCTGAGGAGTTTGTGCCACTGCGTACGGTCGACATCGTTATGCCAATTCGGCGAGTTTTTATGTTTCATATGGCTGAGTGTGAGATGATCCACAGCAGAAAGTACCGGCTGCAGCGCACTGACGATCTGTGCTACTGAGGAAACCTGCCAGTCAAGGTGTTTGCATTTGATTTCCATTCGAAAGGGACCCTTCGCCTCTATCCCATGTTGCCCCGCCATCAAAACAACGGAATTCCTTAGAAAACGGAGTAGAAGTGCGCCAAATTTGAAGTTCTCTGATGAATGCACAAGCTGCGGGAGGCAGGGAACGGTAAAGGTGAGTTGGTGGAGCAGAATGATACGAGCATTCTTGAGGGAAGGTGCGTTGATCCGGCCGAGTAAAACTTCCAAGTAAGTGCTCACACCTTTAAACCCAAACCAACGAAGGCGAGGAAGTGTGAGCTGCGTCACGATCGGTGTATTTAGCGCTTGTCTCTCCACATCGCGGCTGGGAAGAGGGAAATGAAATCCAATCGTCAGAGACTCAAGCTGGGGCATGAGTGAAAGCCGTGTGAGTAGATAGTTTGGGCCGAAGTAGGCAGATGGCGGGATCCGATCGAGCACGAGAGTGACAAGACCCGTGGCAGTCACAAGTAATGGGGATCCAATAGGAAAGCCAGTTCCGTAAAGTTTAAGGTAATTTAGACGCGGTGCTTCAAACGACTTGGGAAGTAACAAGCTTATATCGTTCTTGGTCTGGGACTCGATATACATGCGGTCCAGAATGAGGAATCGCTCATCCAGGACATTGATGAGCCCCCGTAAATCAGAGGCTGGTAAATTGATCCCAATACGATGCACACGATCACGGTGTTGGAGTGCCAGAACGATGTTGTCCCTGTCTTTGGTGGTTATCTTGCGATAGTTGGCTAGGTGATCGATGGCGAGTGGGAAGGGCGGTGAATGTGCTAACATGTTTGCAACAGGCGTACCAAACGTGCAAACAAGGTGAAGTTCTAGCGAAGATGGTGACGCAAGTATGAGATTTCGCCACCATTGGCAAACCTGGGTTAGCTTGAACCACCAATGATGGCCGCCACACCCATGCCAAAGAAGGGCATCTTGAACCGAGTATTTGACCAAAGCGTCGATCCGATAATGACAGAATATGTTGAGGATTACATCATCATTGAGTGTGTAGATAGGTGTTTGTCTCTTCCTCTTCTCATTACGCTCTATTGGCCCGTGAGTTAGTAAATCGGAGTTGTGTCGAGATGACAGACCGGACTTGCGTCTTGGTTCATGTCGGCGCAGCCTTCCAATTGATGGAAAACAAATAGAGATAGACAAGCAACCGGGCATATCAGGAAGGGTAAGGAACGGCGGAATATGTAGTTGATGATTGAAGAGTTCGCCCTCGGGGGCCTGGTTGCTGTGTCACAACAGCGACGGTGCACATGGCGCTGGGCTATGCCTAGCACCAAGGTGCTTTCTGGCGGTGCCTGGTTTCAGTCCCAAGCGCCAGTGCTAATTTATGAATTGCTTTCTACGGTGCAATTGGCATACGATACGTGCACCTGTGCTGATGGATGCCGAGTGTTTGTTGGGCAAGAATTCCAAGCATGCATCGGCCGTTTGAAGGTGAGACCATTACGTAGCGACTTACTTGATCATGGTGCCTCTGTCTCTCTAAGACGACAAGATGAGAGCAATGCGCACCCACGCAAGTTGGGTACATCTTCTGGGAGTTGGGAGACTGTTAATATATGCGCTGCGTTAGGGCCCTGCACGTCGATCACAATCTCAGCAAGTAATTAAATTGCACGGCCAGTCGCGAAGCAAGTACGTAAATCGATTGTCTCTAGTGGAAATCTTTATTCCACGCGCCATATGAGCATATCGCATGAACGATATGTCCGACGAACAGTCAACGATAAGCTGTTCAGGATAAGCGTTGTCAGCGACGGGAGTAGAGGATCCCTGCAGGGTTCATATCCTCATCTAGCATCTCTGTAAATGCGAACACCCCCGGAGGAAAAGAGGCTTGCGCACTTGAGCGAGGTCGGCTTTGGCGCATGACAAAGCCAAGTCTCCTTGGTGATGCGTGCACATCTCCGTTCGGTATGAGTCGTAAGGGAGTCTGCAAAACGAGTCGCCAATAACGCATCGAAGACATTGGTGTTCGTCCCGTGATACCAGTCCCAATCCACACTAGAGAATAGCACGCGTGCAAACCTTGGAAACTCGGCTAGGGGGCCCAATTCTGCACCTCGAGATCGACGTCAGGTACGGTCCACATAACGCCTTCTCTCCCGCTGATTCGTATGCCCCGAAACGGTTCAGTGTCTTGGGGTCCATAGGTGGGAGCGCCTTGTGTGTTGGTGTATGTATGTGTGGCGGTCGCGTTGACCCCTCTATGCCGTCCTATCTGCGAGTAGTACGAGATGAGCGAGTGCGACTGCACAATCCCCCAAAGAGTCAATGATGTCGAATCTTGTGAGTAAGGGCAGTGTCACGGCGCGCTCGGGCTCGGATATGAGCGGGGTGCTTCGAGTAGATGGGGCGGCGGAGTGAAGGATAAGCTCCTTTAGTTGTGGTATTTCATGCAAGGCGCCCAACCAATCTTCGAGACTCGGCCTTGTGGAAAGCCCAAGTATATTCAGTCTTCACAGGCCCTTAAACAGAGGTGATTTCCAACTGATATCGCAATTTTTGAGCTCGAGGTAGGAGAGTCTGGCGTGGCGCGGTCGAGAAATGTATAAGGAACGGGGACGTGTGATACAAGCAGACGGAGTGTTTCCTTTGAGATAGGAGGAGTCTGCACGAATGCGGAGGTGAGAGGCGTTGGAGATATGAGCTTTAACTTCCTGTTGAAACCAGGAAATGTCCAATCCGTGATATATACTCGCCGCCAGATGTAAGAGTGTCGTTTTCGTTCGGGCGAGTATCTTAGCTACCCCGGCTGGGGTCAGTGTGTTGAAAGTCGTCAATAGCTATAGTTTGTTTGGGAGGTCTCGCTCGCGATCCTCTACCCATCTGAGGCTCCCATCCAGTTAGCTACCTGCCCATGCGTCCATAACCTAACAACAGTGTCCATAATCTAACAGCAGTAGGGATGAATGATCTTTTGAGTAGGAGAATGTCTCCGCATGGGCGCGTGCACGTGAGTGTAAAGAGGCAAAATCCGAAATCCGAAACGATTTTGCACATTTTTTTGCACATTTTTGCTACGCATGAAATGTATGTACGAAACAAGGCTGAGACATGTAGAATATGAAAACATATCTTTAGGGGCCCGTAGATACAAGTACTCTCGATGCGACACATAATGTTAATGAGTCAAATGGCCCTGCCCCGAAATGGGCTTTTACTGCATACCCTCTCAATGATAATCCATGACTGGCCCTCTCAGCCCCACGGAACGGAACTCCAACAAACTCTCGTCTTCGTGACCTCGCTCGCCCGCAAAGTAGGCGCGCTCATCCTCGAGGGCTCCTACGTGATCCAGTGCGCAGGCCCAGGCGACGGAGGCGAGAAAAAGAACGCGGTGGCCCTGGTGGCCGAGTACGACATCAAAGTCGAAAGGCTCTTCCACGGCGAGCTCACGCGCGCATACCCGCACTTCCACTTGTACTCATATCGTTCTGCGCAAGCGCATTGCTACGTTTTTTTTCCCCTGACCCGTATTTATTGATAAGACGATATGTATTGCAGCATTGGCGAGGAGTCGTACACAGCCGGGACACGCCCGCCGCTCACAAACACGCCGACGTTCTGCGTCGACCCGGTACACACACATCACAACACACCAAGTTCAACTTGCCTCCGCCCCCGCAGACGGAACGACCAACTTCGTGCACGGCTTCCCGCACGCATGCATCTCGCTAGGCCTAATAGACGCACGCCCATCATCGGCATAATCTACAGCCCCTTCCTAGACTACCTTTACACAGGCGTCCGCGGCACCAGTGCCTACCTCCACACCCGCAACGCCACTACAACCACAACTCCGCAACTGCAACGCCTCCCGCTAGCGCCCTCAGCAGTGCCGCTGCTTCCCGGACTGGCGAGTGCGCTCATAAGGGGTAGAGTGGGGCTCCGATCGGGCCCCAGAGCCCATGTGGCGCAAAGCCGAGAGCTTTGCGCGGCGCTATGGCGCATGCGCTGCAGTCGCTCTGGAGCGCCGCGCTGAACTTTGCGCTCGTTGGTTGCACAGGGCGTGCTGGATGTGTACTAGTGCGTCTCGCCCTCTCCGCCCTTCTCGTTTCAGCTTGTGGCAACTGCGACTGAATGACCTTGGGGCGCGCGCGGATACAGGAAGATCGGATGTTGGTGCATCCATCCGCGCTTTCCCTCTTCCCCCCTCTCCCGTTTTCTCGTTTGTGCTGACGAAGCGCGCCACGCGCCACAAGGCCATGGGACGTCTGCGTGTGTTATATGTTGATTTGCTGATTTTGGGTGAATTATTATTATTATTATTTGGATCGGTAATCGGTAGGCGGGCGTTGTGATTGTGCAAGAGGCCGGCGGGTTCGTGACGGGTTCCAAGGACGCGCTGCACGACGGCGTCGTGACGGAGGCGGTCTTGATTGGCCGATGCTACCTCGCCATCCGTACCGAGGTGCGTGCAGCTCCTGTTGAGACGGACCGCGTGTCGATAGATAGATAAGCTGACACTAAGTGCTCCAATAATTATCAGAAAATATATTGCTTTCCATTTATGTACACACGGACGCTCACGGACCGAGAAACCGACGCGCGTCATTACAACGAGCTCGGATTACCTTTTATAGGACATATTTGATCTGCTAAAGATAACACGCGCTGATACGCGCTGGACAACAACAATATAGGCTGCGCTCCATGTTTGCTGACCGCAATCGCGTGCGGTGCGTGATGCATACAGAATGAGCGTCATGGTATTATGTAACCGACGATGTAGGCAGGGGCTCGTGGCCGGAAACAAGGGGTGAACGCTTAAGGCGGCTGAGGTTGAATACGCTCCTTGTACGATAGGAGTCGCATCGCACCTCTGCAAACTGCGCCTGGCGCAAGCCCTCGGATCTCGACTTGGTATGGGTATGGATTTGTAAACCGAGACACCCACCTCCCGAGCCTATAACCTTATAATTTATAATCCTCTGTGTTCTGTTCGTCTATTCGAGCCCTCACTCTCACTGCCATGGAGGTTGCGGTTCTCAGTGCCCTTTCTCTTACCGCGTTCCCTCTCGGTGTTCTTTCCCTTGCCACGCTCCCGTTCACTATTCTTTCCGTCGCCGTGATCCCACTCACTATTCTTTCCGTCACCGTGATCCCGCTCACTATTCTTTCCATCGCCGTGATTCCGCTCACTATTCTTTCCATCGCCGTGATCCCGCTCGCTATTCTTTTCGCCGTGCTCCCGCTCACTATTATCTCCCTCGCCGTGCTCCCATTCACCATCCTTTGTCTCACCATGCTCCCACTCATTGTTTTGCCTTTCACCATACTCACACTCACAACGTTTTGTCTCTCAATTATCGCACTTGGTGCTTTTTCTCTCACGCTTGTACTCGGTGCTCTTTCTCTCCCCATGTTCACACTCACCAGCGTTTCTTTCACCACACTTGCATTCATGGCGCCAGAAGCCAAGCCTGAGCCCCAAGAAAAACGTCAGGCTGTGTGCAATTCGAGGAATCATGAAGCCGAGCCTGAGCCCCAACAAGAATGTCAGGGTATAGATGCCCCTTTATATTAGTTGGCTGAAAATGTGTGAACAGCCTTATCAATCACCGATTCGGTCGCGAACGGCGTGACCTCTGCCAGTTTGTCATATCTGCTTTTGATTCACCTATTGCACGCCCTGATGCTATGCCTCGATAACAGGATCAATCTTAACAGATGCAACCTTCCTTGGAGGCCAAGTCGGCACCGTTGTCACTTGTGCGTCCTCTCGCCTCGTGTATCATACTAGCCGTGCTCTCATGTTGATGATATTGTAGCTGTCGGCGGCAACGTTTTTAATGAAGTCACAGCAGCCGGTGGTGCACTTTTTATCCTCGCAGGGAGAAGTGCAGGACTAGTTATTACTCTTGCTGGCTCTGTCGCTGGCTCTGCCTACACTGTTGCGATAGGGGTTGTAGTGAAGTGCAGCCAAGTGGTACACAGGTGAGTTCCGAGCGGGAAATTGGCGAGGTCGGAGGAAGGCCGGCCGGTCACTGGCAGAGGCGAGAACGAAGGGTCGACGCGGACTTGAAAGTCGACCGGTTGAGGAGAAAGAGTGGCTGGATGAAGGCATGGATGTGCCAGAGACAGCTGGAGAGCAAGTGAGAAAGAGAGAAGAGAAAAGAGGAGTTTGGACACACGCAAAGGTTGAGATTGACTGGAGCGGTGCGCTCCCTGAATTGTCTGTTCTACCCACACAAAAGTGCCTAGCTATTTATACATGGTAGGTACCGGTGACTGGGTAGTAAGTGAATAGTCTCGAAAGATCGAAGAATGAAGGGGATCGTTGGACGTAAAGCAGGCGGGAGGTTGGGCGAGCCCGAGGCCGACGTGGCTGGAGTAGAGGGCTCCTGATCGGGCTGAAATCCCTGTGGCGTCGCAGGGACCGCCGAGAGCTGTCCTGACATTGATGGTGGTGATGCTGAGAGAGGTGGTATCGAGCTCGACCCTGCTGGGCGGTCCGCAGAGACTGCCTCTTCAGATTTCCCCCAAGTCGTGTTGCTGTACGTTGCGGAAAGTCGTTTGACGTGATAGCCAAGGTGTGCACTGCTAGGCGCCATAGCGAGGTTGTCCCTGAAGTGGAGGACAGACGCGGCATCGGGCTGTGGCGGTGCTGTCGAGGGCGCCGTTGCTTGTGATGACTGCACATGAGTTGCACCGACAGCTTTGTCCTTACCTTTAACGTCCTTCTCTTTTTCTTTCTCCTTATCCTTTTCTCGCTCGTCGTTGGCTGGTTTGAAGCTTCGCAATTTGAACCACCTACTGGGCTTGTGCAGCGTGCGAGGTGGTCAGAAGTGAGGTGGAGAGGACGAGGAAGGACATGAGGAAAGCTTGCACAGGTGTAAGAGTATTCAACGGGGTGCTCGGTGAGTTTAGGGCGGAGCCGATCCCTGGAAGCGAGTGGAAGTACCGAGTTGTCTGAGTTGACCAGAAGGGGACTAAACTTCCAACTTCCGAGCACGGCAATAGGGAATAGGGACGTGGATAATAAGAGCCGTAGAATCGGGCAAGGGACCTTGAGCGAAGATCCCGTCGGCCGAGGGAATTTCAACCGGCCGAAAAGGCGTACGCGTCGGCAATGGAGAGACAGGAGACTGAGAATATCAGAAAATGGAAAGAGACCGGCGCAGGCGCACGTAGTTTCAGTTTCGAAGAACAACTTGGAGCCACTTTTGCTCCCTCAGATTGTCTGTCCCTACCTAGAGACTACACCTAGCCTTTATATGTTCGAAGGTATCAGGTCCGATCGCGAGTAATATCGAATATAAACGCGAAGACGAAAAGGGGTTTAGTGGTAGAATACTCTATGCAAAATGGTGAAGACGTAGTGGTGCTTCTTGAGGTGAGTACTCACTCCTCTTGGAGTGCGACTCAACGATGCTTACACTCTGATAGGGTTTGCTGGACGATACCAATCCTAGATTAGGAGCTGTGTTCTACCATCCCATCGCATTCTAGAACGATTGTGAAGGCACTGTCAACGACGGTGGAGGCCGGGAGACCTGCTGACATCGAGCAATGAGCCAAAGTCTAGAAGAGCACTATCCTACCTATACTATCCTACCTATACCCTAGTCGGCAGAGGGTAACTGCCGATCGACAGGGTCCTAGTCCTATTCTTCATTCACATACAGTCACGATGTAATCAATTTAAATTTAAACTCAATCTGTGCTAACCCTAGCGGGCGCAAGCTAGAGGGGCACGTGCAAATGATAGTCTCGCTTCGACAAGCAGGGCGTTACAAAAACGACCCTTTCTATACGTACTCTCCCAATCCCTCTGAATTTCGGTATACGATGTCTATAATATGCATAGAATCTAGTGTCCAAATGCCTTAGAGATGCACAAGGAATTGAAGTAGATATGAGTATTGTCCACGTCCGGTCGGCCAGAACGCCAATGGCAAGGCCAGGGCAAGATTTTGCTTTAAAGCGTCCCAGAAGAATGCTGTAAGCCAACATTATGCAAGGCGTGTATTGACGCATTGTATTATACGTTTCGAGTCAATCCGTTAGTTCATCATCCAAGTTCGGAAGGAATAGTCGCCACTGCACGCCGATGAAAGAAGAAATTGAAGTGGTATACAGTACATCATGATGACGAGTGTACAAACAGTCAAGAGGTCCATCGAGTTCAGGGCAACATATGACTATGAGATAGAGACAACATCCAGCCCCAGATGCTCTCTGTGGCGCGTCCCCATCTCCCCCATGTCTTGGCCCACGGCTGTGTCCAAGATGAGATGTTTGAACGTCAGACCCTACTCAAGGTCACGGGACGGCCCACAATCTCTCGTTCCCGGATGAAGGGAAGGAGCAAATTCTCAAAACCACCTTTTCCAACATACCCAAGAGTTTTGAGGCTGGGCAAGATCTCCATTTGGGATTCTCCATCGCGCGATTGCAAGGCACGAGAGAGTGAGCCGACAAGCTCGTCTTGAACATTGAGCGCTTTCACTGCGCTGAAAGGTCTGAGAAGTTTGTGCCACTGCGTACGGTCGACATCGTTATGCCAATTCGGCGAGTTTTCTTGTTTCATATGGCTGAGTGTGAGATGATCCACAGCAGAAAGTACCGGCTGCAGCGCACCGACGATCTGCGCTGCTGTGGAAACCTGCCAATCAAGGTGTTTGCATTTGATGTACACGATAAAGGGACCCTTCTCCTCTACCCCATGTTGCCCCGCCATCAAATAAAAGGAATTCTTATAAAAGCGGAGTAGAAGTGCACCAAATTTGAGGTTCTCTGATGAATGCACAAGCTGCGGGAGGCAGGGAACGGTAAAGGTGAGCTGGTGGAACAGAATGATACGAGTGTTCTTGAGGGAAGGTGCGTTGATCCGGCCGAGTAAAGCTTCCAAGTAAGTGCTTACACCTTTAAACCCAAACCAACGAAGGCGAGGAAGTGTGAGCTGCGTCATAATCGGTGTATTTAGCGCTTGTCTCTCCACATCGCGGCTGGGAAGAGGGAAATGAAATCCAATCGTTAGAGACTCAAGCTGGGGCATGAGTGAAAGCCGTGTGAGTAGATAGTTTGGGCCGAAGTAGGCAGATGGCGGGATCCGATCGAGCACGAGAGTGACAAGACCCGTGGCAGTCACAAGTAATGGAGATCCAATAGGAAGGCCAGTTCCGCAAAGTCTAAGGTAATTGAGACGCGGTGCTTCAAACGACTTGGGAAGTAACAAGCTTATATCGTCCTTGGTCTGGGACTCGATATCCATGCGGTCCAGAATGGAGAATCGCTCATCCAGGACTTGGATGAGCCTCCGTAAATCAGAGGCTGGTAACTTGATCCCAATACGATGCACACGATCACGGTGTTGGAGTGCCAGAACGATGTCGTCCCCGCCTTTGGTGGTCATCTTGCGATCGTGGACTATGTGATCGATGACGAGTGGGAAGGGCGGTGAATGTGCTAACATGTCTGCAACAGGCGTACCAAACGTGCAAACAAGGTGAAGTTCTAGCGAAGATGGTGACGCAAGTATGAGATGTCGCCACCATTGGCAAACCTGGGTTAGCTTGAACCACCAATGATGGCCGCCACACCCATGCCAAAGAGCAACATTTTGAACCGAGTATTTGGCCAAAGCGTCGATCCGATAATGACTGAATATGTTGAGGATTACATCATCATTGAGTGTGTAGATAGGTGTTTGTCTCTTCCTCTTCCCATTAAGCTCTATTAACCCGTGAGTTAGTAAATCGGAGTTGTGTCGAGATGACGGACCGGAATTGCGTCTTGGTTCATGTCGGCGCAGCCTTCCAATTGATGGAAAACAAATAGAGATAGACAAGCAACCGGGCATATCAGGAACGGTAAGTAACGGCAGAAGATGTGGTTGATGGTTGAAGAGGACGTTCTCGGGGCCTGGTTGCCGTGTCACAGCGAAGGTGCACGTGGCGCTGGGCTATGCCTAGCACCAAGGCGCTTTCTGGCGGTGCCTGGTTTCAGTCCCAAGCGCCAGTGCTAATTTATGAATTGCTTTCTACGGTGCAACTGGCATACAATACGTGCACCTGTGCTGATGGATGCCGAGTGTTTGTTGGGAAAGAATTCCAAGCATGCATCGGCCGTTTGAAGGTGAGACCATTACGTAGCGACCTACATGATCATGGTGTCTCTGTCTCTCTAAGACGACAAGATGAGAGCAATGCGCACCCACGCAAGT
>QFEA01000519.1:0-15028 GCA_003315975.1 Lactifluus echinatus | reverse complement strand
AAAGCAAGTACGTAAATCGATTGTCTCTAGTGGAAATCCTTATTCCATCCAATGCACAGTCAACGAAAGGGTGTTCAGGATAAGCGTTGTCAGCGACGGGAGTAGAGGATCCCTGCAGGGTTCATATCCTCATCTAGCATCTCCGTAAATGCGAACACCGCCGGAGGAAAAGCGGCTGGTGCACTTAAGCGAGGTCGGTCTTGGCGCGTGACAAATCCAAACCTCCTTGCTGAGGCGTGCATATCTCCGTTTGGTAGGACTCGTAAGGGAGTCTGCAGGAAGAGCCGCCAATAACGCATCAAAGACCTTGGTGTTCGATGACACCAGTCCCAATCCACAGCAGGGAACAGCACGCGTGCAAAACTAGGAAACTCGGCTAGGGGGCCTAATTCTGCACCTCGAGATCGACGTCGGGTACGGTCCACATTACGCCTTCTCTCCCGCTGATTCGTATGCCCCGAAACGGTTCAGTGTCTTGGGGTCCATAAGCATGTCAGGTAACAGATGGGATGATTGCTCACGCGTCATCACTATCGCGATTATAAGTCAGCTTTGACGTGTAGGTGGGCGAGAGCGAGTAGTACGAGATGAGCGAGTGCGACTGCACAATCCCCCGAAGAGTCAACGGTGTCGAATCGTGTGAGTAAGGGCAGTGCCACGGCGCGCTCGGGCTCGGATATGAGTGGGGTGCTTCGAGTGGATGGGGTGGCGGAGTGAAGGATAAGCTCCTTTAGACATGGAGGCGTCTCAATCTTCGAGACTCGGCCTTGTGGAAAGCCCAAGTATATTGAGTCTTCGCAGGCCCTTAAGCAGAGGTGATTTCCAACTTATATCGTTTTTCTTGAGCTTGAGGTAGGAGAGTCTGGCGTGGCGCGGTCGAGAAATGTATCAGGAACGGGAGCGTGTGATACAAGCAGACGAAGCGTTTCTTGAGATGGGAGGGGTCGGCACGAATGCGGAGGCGAGAGGAGTTGAAGATATGAACTTTAACTTCCCGTTGTTGACAGGCTGAAAACCAGGAAATGTCCAATCCGTGATAAATACTTGCCGCCAGATGTAACAGTGTCGTTTTCGCCCGGGCGGGTATCTTAGCTACCCCGGCTGGGGTCAGTGTGTTGAAAGTCGATGTGGCCCCAAAAGTGGGGCTGGTTGAGCGCGATCCCACGTCATAGATGACAGACATGAGCGACACGCAACCACCCTCAGGCTTGCGTATTGCGATGAGTCTTCAGTACCTCAGTGCCCGGGTGGACACTTCTAACGACTGGATTTCATCGTCGACGGTTATGTTCACGGAATTCAGCCAAGCTGGGATCCGTGACTCCGTTTTCTGGAGTCGGGATTTCGGGTGACCCCAGGCCCTATTAATATTGCCACAATGTCGTTAGGTCGGTCGATTTCGATAAACATGTTTACGGTGGAACTGCATCACTTCCCACTTTGCACATTCACGGCCCCACACCGCCAGCGCCGGCTAGTTGGGTGAGCCCGCCTGTATCAAGTATGGTGAGGCGTAGTCGGCGTATTGTTGTTTAGCGAAGCCACGGAGGGTTTTGCATGCGAGTCAGGCGGAAGAAGAAATGTGTGATGTGTGATCCGATTACCCCTTTTAACAATCGCCCAACGCAATATATGTATGGGCAAGAGCAAGAATTGATTATGGATGTTTTCAAGGAGAAAAAGAAAAAGAAAAAGGAGCAGCAAACCCTACGCTAGCCGGGTACGACAACTCGTACGCGTACGCATCTGCATTTTCATGTTGCTTACAAACTCGAACTTGATTGTTTACTCAAGTCATCAACTTCCTCTCCTTTCTCACTAATACCTCATGATTCAGACCATGAACCTGCCCTGAGATCTTCATCAAAAGCTGGGAGTCAAGGGCTGTCTGATTCTGCATGCACAAAGAGGACACGAATCCATAAACCACCATCGAACGGGCCTACACCTGGAAAGCCCGTTTTGCAGCTAGCTAAGTTTGAGAAGGGCAGCGCGCACACTGCCACAATCTACCTGGAGAGCCCCTCCCACGCGCGAGCCCAAGGGATCGACGCGCTGACGACTCGGACGTCGTCATCGGCGGCGTGGTGTATGACCTTTTTTGAACTGTAAATTGCGAGGCCATTTTGTAGTCACTACATGTCGTTGTTCGGCATAGCAAGGGCCTCGCGAACCTTGATAATCATCAATCCGTGGCCGTAAGTTCTTATTATGGCTCTGTCACATTTTTCAGTGGTGGCTTCTCTGTGGAATAGAGACGAAAAGACATGAAAGTGGGTAGACATATCCCAAACATTTTCAGTGAGTCTAATTAACCGCAAGTGGGGATAGGTCCCAAGATCTCAGTATGAAATATGACGTTAGAGCACATTCAGGGCTCAACATACAGTACATTGGACATTGGCGTAGCGCAGAGTTATGTTAGCAAATCCAAATGCAATTATGTAGTGAGTAGCAGAGCTTAGCAAGCTGGTAATTAATATGAGCAAGACGTTCTGAATAAAGGACATACGATAAGAGCGCTCATAACTATATATAAGCCAAATCATACTCTTCCTGGTAATGGCCATTATACGGGTTACCCATAGTGCTCATAGTAATCATAGCCATCGTCTTCTTGCTCATCTTCATCCGAGTCAGTGTCAAGTCCATCTTCATGTTTGAAGAGGCCAGACTTCCCATCCCAGTTGTGAAAAGAAAAATGAGCCGTCCCCCTCTGGTTGAGGGTGTCTGCAGGACCCTGCACGTCGGCCACAACCTTTGCAAGTAACTCGATCGCGTGGTCAGTCGTAGTGCATGAACGCAAGTCGAGAACTTCCAGCGGGACCCCTTGTTTCATGCGCTGAGTGAACACATCGCATAGATGGTATGTCCGATGCGCAGTCAATGAGAAGTTGACCAGGACAACCTCTGTCAACGAAGGGAGTAGGGGGTCATTTCGTGCCACATCCTCAGATAGCATCTCCTTAAATGCCATCACTGCACGAGGGAATAGGCGTACGCGCCTGAGCAAGGGAAACCTCGGCGCGTGATCAAGCCAAACCTGCTTGCTGAGGCGTAATCGATGTACCACACTTAGCGTCGTAAGGGAGTCTGTAGGAAGGGCCGTCAACAACGCATCGAAGATCATGTTGCTCGTCTCCCGACACCAATCGAAGCCCCCAGCAGAGAACAGCACACGTGCGGAACCTGCTATATCAATTAGTTGGGCATATTCATCCACTTCGGGGTCAGCATCAGGCACGGTCCACAATAAGACATCGGCCTGTGTTCTCTCTCCGCTGAGTAGTATGCTCTGAAGTGGTTCGGTGTCTTGTGGCCCATGAGCATGTCGTGCAACGTGTGGGATCATTGCTCGCACATCGTCGCCGTTACGGTGGGCAGATCTAACGGTGACGTGCAGGCAAGTGAGAGCTGGCAGTATGAGATGAGTGAGCGCGAGAGCACAATTCGCCGCTCTGTCGTGAATTTCGAGGTGTGTGAGTGAGGGTAGCGTCACAGTGCGTTCGGGCTCGGATATGGGTAGGGCGTCTCGAGCAACTGGGGTGGCGAAATGAAGGATGAGCGCATTTAGTTGTGGCATTTCATGCAAGGTATCCAGCCAATCTTCTAGATTTGGTCTGAGAACTGTGGTGGAAAGCCTAATTATTTTGAGGCTTCGCAGGCCTTTGAGCAAAGGTGATTTCCAACTGATGTCGCAGTTGTTGAGCTCGAGGCAGGAGAGTCTCGGGGCAGTGCTGTTGAGAAACCTATAGGGGACGAGTATGTCGTCCTGGGAACGTTCAAGAGGGTTAACGAGGGTAGATAAGGAGAGGAATTCAAGGATGGGGGCAGGTGATATGACCAGACAGAACATTTGCCTGAGATAGCTGGGTTCTGCTACGACGCGAAGGTGAGAGGTATGGGACATATGAGCTTTAAGCTCCCGCTGAACGGCCAACCACTGGGTAAGGTTCCACCCGGTCCCGGAAGGACGGCCCACCTCAACATGTAAGGGCGCCATCTTCGCCCGAGAAAGTATCTCAGCTATCCCATCTAGGATCAGTGTGTGGAAAGCAATGTGGCTCCAAAAGCTGGGTTGATTGAGTGCGATCTCACGCCATAAATGGCAGATATGAGTAACACGTAGCCACCCCAGATGATCAGGTTTCGTCTTTAAAGTTATGAACCCTGGTAGTTCGGCTATAACTGAGAGGGACGTCCTGACAAAGGCGAATACAATGGCAATAATCTCTGGGGGCAAACGCGAGATAGGGACAAGCGTATTGTGTCGGATCTTCAATTCGCGCGTGGACGCCTCCAACGACTTGATTTCATCGTCAATGGCTTGCAGGGTGTGTTCACGGGATTGGGCGGGGTTTGGGTTTGGGTCCATGAAAGCAAGCAGCCCTTGACAATGTCACGATGATGACATTTCATTTCCACAACTCAACTTGAATCTCCGACGACGACAGATAGTCAACTGTACGTTATATATCCTCAACTTTATACACATACACAGGTCTGCACGTTCTCTAACAGCATGTAGAAAGATCGCTAAGAAAGCGTTGGTCGAATGAGCAGTTATTGTTACTTGATGACATTTTGATCTGTATTTGTTGCGGAAGGTTTCTGATCAGGCCTTCTCCCCGATAGATGGCCGGCGGCACTGTCCTTGTCCGTCCGTGAAGCCGCCCCGGTTATCACAGCGTTGGGATCAACGTGACTCCAAAAGCGAGGTGATTTTATCCCACCCAACACGTTGTTGATTCATTCGTCGAATGAAGGTGGTGTATCTCCATCTTCTTCGAGTTGAGTTGCAGTAAGGAGAATATAGGTGCCATCCCACTATCCACATGTCGTATCATAGGCACCTACGTAAAGTCAAAGAACAATCGCTAATTACTAGTTCATGGGCCATCTGGTTCTGCATGAGAAAGAGGACACGTATCCATAACCACCATCGAACGGGCCCACGCCCGGAAAGTCCGTTTTGCAGCTAGCTAAGGTTTGACGAGGGCAGCGTGCACACTGCCACATCTACCTGGCGAGCCCCTCCCACGCGAGAGCCTATGGGATCGACGAGATGACGACTCGGACGTTGTTTGTCACCGGCGGCGCGATGTATGACCTTTTTTGAACTGTAAATTGCGAGGCCATTTTGTAGTCACTACACGTTGTTGTTCGACACGGCAAGGCCTCCCGAGCCTTGGTAATCATCACAAGACATGGAAGTGGGTAGACATATTATCCCAAACATTTACTCGAATGTAGTTAACCGCAAGTGGGGATAGGTCCCAAGATCGCAGTATGAAATATGACGTTAGAGCACATTCAGGGCTCAATATACAGTACATTGACGTAGCAAAGAGTTATGTTAGCAAATCCAAATGCAATTATGTAGTGAGTAGCAGAGCTTAGCAAGCTGGCAATTAATATAAGCAAGACGTTCTGAATAAGGACATACGGTAAGGGCGCTTATAACTATACGAGCCAATCATACGTTTCATGGTCATGGTCATCATACGGGTTACGGGTTAGTAATCATAGCGGCGATCATAGCCACCATCTTGCTCATCTTCATCCGAGTCAGTGTCACGTTCGTCTTCGTTTCCGAAGACGCCCAACTTCCCATCCCACTTGTGAAAAGAAAAATGTCCCGCCTTCTCGTTGAGGATGTCCGCAGGACGCTGCACGTCGGCCACAACCTTTGCAAGTAACTCAATCGCGTACTTAGTCGTAGTGCATGAACGCAAATCGAGAACTTCCAGCGGGACCCCTTGTTTCATGCGCTGGATGAACACATCGCATAGATGGTATGTCCGATGTGCAGTCAATGAGAAGTTGACCAGGACAACCTCTGTCAGTGAAGGGAGTAGGGGATCATTGCGTGCCACGTCCTCAGCTAGCATCTCCTTGAATGCCATCACTGCAAGGGGGAAGAGGCGTACGCGCCTGAGCAAGGGAAACCTCGGCGCGTGATCAAGCCAAACCTGCTTGCTGAGGCGTGTACGACGTACCGCGCTTAGGGACGTAATGGAGTCTGTAGGAAGGGCCGTCAACAACGCATCGAAGATCATGGTGTTCGTCCCTCGACACCAATCGAAGCCCCCAGCAGAGAACAGCACACGTGCGGAACCTGCTATATCAGTTATAGGGGCATATTCCTCCACTTCGGGGTCAGCATCAGGCACGGTCCACAACAAGACATCGGCCTGCATTCTCGCTCCGCTGAGTAGTATGCTCTGAAATGGATCGGTGTCTTGTGGCCCATGAGCATGTCGTGCAACAATTGGGATCATTGCTCGCACATCGTCACCCTTACAGTGGGTAGATTCAACGGTGATATGCAGGCATGTAAGAGCTGGGAGTAAGAGATGAGTGAGTGCGAAAGCACAATCCATGGCTTTGTTGTGGATTTCAAGGTGTGTGAGTGAAGGTAGTGTCACGGTGCGTTTGGGCTCGGATATGGGTGGGGCGTCTCGAGCAACTGGGGTGGCGAAATGAAGGATGAGCGCATTTAGTTGTCGCATTTCATGCAAGGCATCCAGCCAATCTTCTAGATTTGGCCTGAGAACTGCGGTGGAAATCCCAACTATTTTGAGACTTCGCAGGCCTTTGAGCAAAGGCGATTTCCAACTGATGCCGCAGTTGTCGCAGTTGTTGAGCTCGAGGCAAGCGAGTCTCGGGGCAGTGTTGTTGAGAAACCCATCGGAGATGGGTATTTCGTTGTGACCAAGAGAGCTAAAGATAGCAGACAAGGAGAGAAATTCGAGGATGGGGGCAGGTGATACGAGCCGAAAAAGCATTTGCCTGAGATTTTTGGATTCTGCTACGATGCGAAGGTGAGAGATGTGGGACATATGAGCTTTAAGCTCATGCCGAACGGCCAACCACTGGGTAAGGTCCCACCCAGCCCCATCTGGACAGCCCAACTCAACACGTAAGGGCGCCGTCTTCGCCCGGGAAAGTATCTCAGCTATCCCGTCTAGGGTCAGTGTGTGGAAAGCAATGTGGCTCCAAAAGCGGGGTTGGTTGAGTGCGATCTCGCGCCATTGATGGCAGACATGAGTAACACGTAGCCACCCCAGGCGATCAAATTTCGTTAGAGTTATGAACCCTGGTGGTAGTTTGGCTATAACTGAGAGGGACGTCCTGACAAAAGCGAATATAGTGGTAATAATCTCTGGGGGCAAACGCGAGATAGGGACAAGCGTATTGCATCGGATCTTCAATTCGCGGGCGGACGCCTCCAACGACTTGATTTCATCGTCAATGGCTTGTAGGGTGTGTTCAGATTGCGCGACATTTGGGTTTGGGTCCATGAAAGCAAGCAGCAAGCAGCTCAACTTTGTCACAATGTCACGATGATGACATTTCATTCTCCGACGACGACAGAGAATGAGAATGAGAATGTATACGTATACGTTGACTGCATACAGTCATACTGCATGTCATAAGATGTCCTCACAGTCACAGGCTCATACTGCTTAAATCTCATACTGCATTGACTGTATATGCACATACACAGGTCTGTACGTTCTCCCAACAGCATGTGGAAAGATCGCTAAGAAAGTGTTGGCCGAATGAGCGGTTATTGTTACTTGATGACCTTATGATCTGTGTTTATTGCGGAAGATTTCTGATCAGACCTTCTCCCCGATAGATGGCACTGTCCTTGTCCGTGAAGCTGCTCCGATTATCACAGCACTGGGATCAACGTGACTCCAAAAAAGCGAGGTGATTTTATGCCACCCCACACGTTGATTCATTCGTCGAATGCGAATGAAGGCGGTGCATCTTCACCTTCTTTGAGTCGCAATAAGGAGAATATACATCCTACCATCCACTTGTTATATCATAGGCACCTACGTAAAGTCAAAGGACAATTTCTAGTCACTAGTCCGTAGATGTATTCATACTTCCATAGTCCTGTCCAGATCTTGCTTGTCCCAATGGCACTGCTCCCTTTCTTGTTAGATAATATGCAGGGACCCCTGCTAAAACATAACCTGATAACCAAGTGAGTACTTGATACAGCACAGAACTATCTGGGTGGCATACGCACAGAGAACAACGAGGGTCTCCCATGGTGCCGCCAAGACTGGCATGCAGAGCAAGAAGAGTGACACCTAAGCACGTCTTAAAATACCGGTGATTGGCAGAGAGTTATGCAGAACATACAGCACTGAATATAATAGGTGTAATAATCCACGTTCTATAAGGTCTATTTTCGGTAGTTATGGCGTCAAGAACTGGCACCGACGAACAAATTTGAAAAAGACTTACCGATGAAGCTCCGGCTCTCGTACGCGGAGTATCACGACGGAAAAAACCTGAGTACCAGCTTTGAGTCAACGACACTACAGAGTCGCAACATCACACGCGTACCGTTAAGAAATAGAACACCCATGATGCAACGACGGCGATCCTGACAAGCGAACGAAAGTCGCCACCGAGGAATATTAGGACAATTGCCAGCGTGACTTGCAGGAGAGCAGCGCGTATGGGTGTTCCGTGACTCGCATCAAGCACGCCAAAAGCGTGCGGGAGTTGACCAATGCGAGCAGCCGCATACACAACACGGGAGGAGGTAAAGAGAGATGCTGTCAGCGCATTTGAGAAGATCAATATGAAAAAGAAATTGGGGACGCGGAAACGTCGCATATGCGTACTTGTAAGGGCTCCGAGGCAGGAG
Source organism: Lactifluus echinatus (assembly GCA_003315975.1). Taxonomy (NCBI): domain Eukaryota; kingdom Fungi; phylum Basidiomycota; class Agaricomycetes; order Russulales; family Russulaceae; genus Lactifluus; species Lactifluus echinatus. The sequence continues at coordinate 6,351 of QFEA01000519.1, read as the reverse complement.
ACGGAGACGACGAGGGCGAAAAATATACCGCCAGCGGGCCCAAAAAGCGCGTGGCCAAAGTCCAGAGCGACGGTATTGCTACGTGCGATCGCTGCCTGTGAAAACGTCTTGAACAACGAACACACCCAACGAAATGAATATCCTGATTACCATATCGAGGACGGAGAAGTAAGCCACGTTGGCTAGGAAAAACAAGACCTAATGCGCATGAATTCGGACGCCAGTGGCGCTAAAAGGAGCAACGCACCGTTACGAGCCCCATGGATAAATGGATCGCACGTGGAATGTCGCGCGCTGGGTGGCGCATCTCCCCGGCGACATAATTAGCTTGGTTGAAACCGTCGAATGACCAAACGCCGGCGTATAATGCGAGCGCATACGACGAGACTGTAGTGGATGGATTGACGGCGGGCTCTGAGTACCCATGCACAGCGTCATGTCTAAGTAGTGTGCGGATAAAGCCCAGTGCAATGACGGATAACTTTCGGGCGTCAGCTGGGAGCTCGGACAACACAGATAACGCGCCGCGTTTTCGCGTGAACGTACTAATGCTAGGACCTCGATAAAGCAGGGATGCGACAGTTGATCAAATGGAAATGCCAAGAACACGTACCTTTACGCTCGTCAAGACGACCGCTGCACGAGGTCCAAGGCTGCGGGTGCCAACGACGAGGATGAACACGAACACAACACCGGCAACAGCCGTCGAGTTGATCACCCAGTGCGGAATGACCTCGGACGGCGCGTCCTCGCCACGTGTCATATTCCACAGCACCCTGTTCAGATACTCCGCAAAGACAAGGCTATTCACCGCCTTAGTTCCTGCGCAACAGATGGATGACAAAATGGGGGGGGAGGGCTCATGTGGGGGCTCACCTGGACTGAAGAGGGAGATCGTGGTCCAGCTGAAGAGGTAGGACACGAGCGGGCCATACGTGTGGGCCAGGTAAGCCTGCGGACCGCCGTTCAGCGGAAGCGACGCGCCAAGCTCTGCAAACGAGCTTGCGCCCGTCCACGCAAGAAGCGCAGCGACTATCCAAATGGCGAGACTTGCATTCACGCTCTGTGTGTGCGCGACTATCACCCCGGGCGACGAGCTGTTGTTCCCGACGTGAGAGCGCAGGAGAGGCAAAGTTAGCGCCGTGCCCGTTTCTAGGATCTAGGAATGACTGACAAAATTCCGGAGCCGATCTTTATTTATGTTCGGTTTTTTGCAAGGATTAGGGTCATCATCTAATATGCATTTATGCAGCGCTGGCGTGACGACGAATACGCACCTGGAGGCCAACGATGAGGGCAATGCCTGCTCAGGAAAGTGGATCGGGTGGGATAAACGATCAATGAACCATATAACTTACCATTGAGGAGCGTCAGCTGCTTCCCGCCGGCTGCGACGTCGCGGCCCGCCGACTCGCTTTCAGATTCTGTGAGTTGCTCGTCGGTCGTGGTAGCGACAACTGGGCTGGACATCGTCTCTCCAGTAAACAATAATGACCGGCGTGACAGCGCATCGACTTCCGCGATATCGTCTACACGTTACACGTACATAAGATGTCGGTGGCGACTCGGCGGAGGCCGGGAGGAAGTGGCGCTCCCTTTTCGTACAGTACAGGCATAGTACTATGAGAGCCCTGCCTGCAGCCTGCAGCCTGCAGCCCCATTCTCCTATCAGTGCGGCATAGAAAGCAACTACTTGTACTGTACTGTATCAATTGCGCATTGCATCGTCGATACCGGGGTTTTTTTGCATGTTGTGGTTGGGAGGTTTGGAATGGAACCGCCTGATAGTGCAAATGCAAAATGGAAATGGGTTGGCCTAAATTGGCCTAAAACTTAACCTTACCTCATGACTAGGACGAGACCGACGTCGGAAAAAACTCAAAACAGAGAGGTGTAAATCGACCGCGACCAAGGATGAAGTCGAAAAAACTCGAAGAACGAATACGAGTACGAAAGTGCACAAACCGTCGTGATTGAATCAAAATTAACTCGAATCCAGTTCCGTCCGAAACGCCACAAACTAAAGGACAGGCACAGAGATAACAAAAGGTAAGGTAAGGTAAGGTGAGCGAGCAGCTGTCAGTGTGTTACGTAAATGCGTACTTTAGTACCAGTCAATTGCCTTTCCGACACGCTAACTAATTTTTTGGTGACAGATTTCCACGGGCCGAGTCATCGGCCATAGCCCTATCAAGCGTGGTCTGGTCCTGACCAGACCAAGTTAGAAGAGACTCTGTCTGTTCGGAGACCGAGATACCACCCGACGCTTATATCCCGCAAAGTCTATAGGTCTCATGCTCAACCTTCACATTCCCGACAGCAGTGCACGATCGAGAAATGTCTGAATCACACCGAGACGTTCAATCGAGTGTCATAAATCGTCCCAAATTCCCGTGAATGAGCGTGGAATATAAGACACGACGATTATACACATATGAGACAGGGGGGAGGGGGGAAGGGGGGTGCTATTCGTGGAGGGCAGGTGTATGGGCTTGGAAGAAGAATGGGAAGACGACGACGAAAGGACGAATCTGATGCGAGGGAGATATATATATTAGAATGAAGAGGGGGATGAGGAAAGGAGAGTGGCGAATATGACAAAACTTGTCGATCCGTAAAATAAAAACGTACTGTAACATGTGTGAGGGATGATGCTAATGGCGGCCAGAAAAACAAAACAGGAATATGCTAGGAAAGGCGAGGCGGTGGAAGGCAAAGAGACTGGACTTGTCGGATATAATCCGTAGTAAAAGACGTGCTGTGAGAGAGGGGAAGAGGAAACGTAGCGATATGCATGAACGCTCCCGTCGACCACGGAAAAGCAAAACAAAAAAGGAAAAGGAAAAAAAAAAGCTACAAAACGACATGATAACACGTGCAGTTGAAGGAGCGCGATACAGCTGTCTGCAGTATAGTCCGATGTGCATGCGGAGAGAGAAGAATCGTTTATGGATACACGCACTGTCATTGAGGACCCTTCCAACTCGACGGCGGCGACACGGCCCCAACCAACCCATAGCCCTCTACCCGCTTCTTTCCGCTTGCAACACCGGGGCGCTGTGCGACCCCATTCGACGGCGCAGTCCTCGTTCTCGGCCTTCCACCGCCGCCGTCTCGTTTTGATGTATACGCGGGCGCAACAGCGGACGGGGCCATCTGCGGGGCCTGATTCTGGCGGACAAAGCGTGGGGCGCGTTCGCGCGGAGCGCCAAACGACTCTCCGTAAACGCTATTCGTGGACCACCCGACCGTACCCCCTCTATCGCTACCGCCGCCGTACTCGCTCGCGGCATATAGGCCGCCGCCAGCAAACATCGGCCGTGTCGAGCCACCATGGAACCCGGGCATCGGCCCATGGGCCCATCCCATCCCACCTGCGTTGGGCATGCCGAATGAGCTTGCAGCGCTAGAGAACCCTCCCGCACCTCCCAAGCCACCCATGTTCATGTTCATGCCCATGCCCACTAGGTTAGACGTGCCGATATTCGATTGGCCGCTGCCCCATCCGCTGATCGCGCTCCCGCGCTCCCACTCGTCGGCAGCATCACGCATTGCCTGCTGCGCGACGGCGAGTTGATATGTCTGCTTTGCAATGAACATAGCTTGTTGGTGTGCTGCAAATACGCGCGGGTCGACCATGCCCATGCCCATGTTCATGTTCATACCGCCTGCGAGACCGGCACCAGCTCCTGCGTTAACAAGATTGGGCATCGACATATTATCGAGTGGGTTTCTATAGGGCATGGCGGCAGAGGCGCCCCACTGACCCTGTAGGCCCATGGGGCCGACAGCAGTGGGGAAAGGAATGTTATGATTTGAGTTCATGCCCATGCCCATGCCCATTGCCATGCTCATCCGCGGTGGCACGTTCAATGGTTGTTCCTCTTCGTCATCGTCGTCATCGTCAACGATGGGGCCAGGACCATTGATAACATTGCCGAGCTGTAGAGAAGGTGGCTCAGTTAATGAAATGAGACACGAAGGTTCAGAGCATGCGCACCTCAATAGCGGCCTTCGCCTCGCCGCGTCGCCGTTCCTTACGTTTCTCCTCAGCTACGCGCTCGCGGTCCTGAGCAGTAACCTCATCATCGCTCGAGTCTGCAGCAACAGTATGCCCACGACTCGGTCGGCTACCCGCACTGCTACTCCTTCTCCGTGCTCTCTCCTCATCGTCCACCGTATCTGCAAACGTTACGCTGGCACGCTTGCGATGGCCAATTCCAGGTCGACCGGTAGAACTAGTGCCGAGCTCACTACCGTCTCGGGGCGTCGGAGGCATGCGGCTACTATTCGAGTCGCCAGCCGAACTCGCGGGGCTTCTATCGCGCACCGCGAACGGCTTCGGTGGCGGAACGATCGGTATGCTTCCCAGGCCGTGACGTGGCGCCGAGGGCGAGGGCGAAGTTGGCAATGGCGGAGATGTAACACGAATATTCGAGACCGTTACCCCTGTCGACGGTACGCGGGGACGGGACGATGGCCGAGGAATAGGGGGTGGAGAATCCTCTCTTGGCGGTTTTGAAAGAACTCCGCGAACAACACGCACAGTCGTCTGAGACTCGGGCTGCTGCGTCGGCTGCCGTTCCTGTTGTTGTTGTAGCCGAACTCGTTTTGTCTGCTCAATGCCTGTTACGGAACGACGCGGATCTGGAACGGGAACAGCATCAGTTTCCTCCGCGAGAGCCCTCTCGAAAGCGGCAAGCGTGCTCGCTGATGCAACGCTTGTTGGTCGTGACGTTACAGCGAATGCGGGCGGCTCTTGTCGCTCGCGAATGGGCCTCGGTTTAATGAAAGGAGTTGGCATGTCGCTGGACGCTGAAGATGACGGCGGAGGTGTGATACCTGAATCGAGATTCAGAGACGACGTATCAACTTTCGGCCCTCCAGAGGACTTCAGTCGTATCGCGGGTGGGAGTTTGCCAACTTTCCGTCCGGGTACCCGTGACAAAGGCTTTACCGGGGAGCTAGGAGGAGAAATGGGGGAAGAAGGTATGGGGGTAGGCGAGCGTGGCACCTTTGGAATCTCGGGAGGTGTAAACGCCTCATCTCTCGATTCCGACATTGAATCTGGCGACTTTGAGCGCGAGAGTTGGGGGCTGCTGAACCCATTCGCCAGCGCGGACAGCCTCTCCCCGATTCCAAAAGAGGACTTACGGGCCCGCGCTGGGGGCGAATCGGTTTTGGCGACATCCGACGAATCCTTTAATGGCTCTGTAGTGCGCATAGGCAAGCTCGTACTCCCACCAACCAGCTCTCCGATATCGATGAGCGGCTTTGGTGGGCGACGAGCGGGGGAAGCCGAAGCACGTGACACGGGACGTGGGGGAATACGCGAAGATAACGGTTCGTCTTCCGATGAATAAGACGAAGGTGATGATCCAGAAGGTGTAGTAGAGTCTCGCGAGACTGTCCGTGAGGGTTGCATTGGTCTTGAAGCTGCGAGGAAAAGAAGGGCGAGGGGGGATCAGGGCGCATAAAAAGGGACATGAAACAAAAACCTTACCAACAGAATACTTGGAGATCATGGACGCACGCTTCGCCGCGGCATCCGGCACGAGCGCCGATGTCGAGACGCTAGCACGCTTGCGAGAATAGACGCTCGACGGGCGGCTCGTCCCGCCAAGAGCCTCGGCATTTGGTGACTGGCTTGGACTACGAGGTGATGGCGGCATCAGGCGGGGGGACCGTGATGGCGTCCCATGGCCAACATCTGAGCGCGAAGCACTGAAGATCGGCGAAGAGCGATGACCCATCTCAGACCGTGTCGCACGAACCGACCGATTGGTAATCGTGCGTTGTCGGATAGGGCGCAGCGTTGCCTCTTGTTCACTTTCAGACTCATCCTCCTCCGAAGACTCTGAAGAACTCGTGCTACCCGATATGAAGAGCGATGCGGTTGAGGTACGCGACGGCTGGCCGCGAGGGCTAGACGATGATTGTTGAGGTGCCGAGGTGGGTAAGGGCGGGGGCGGCGTGCCGAGAGCAGATGATCGTCTGCGACTCTGTACTTGACCCGATAAGGCGGTGTCGGGATCCCCGGTCAAGGATGAAGCAGGTGAACCTGCAGTGCTGCGGCGCGCTTGGACCTCCCTGAAGGCAGCGACAGAAATACGTTGGGACAAGTCACTAGCACAACTGTTTTCGCGAGTGCGCGCAAGGGGCGCGGCGATCTGACCACTTGAAGAAACGGGTTCTGGGTTTGAAGACTGCGAAGCTGAGGGTGTAACATGGCGGAAAGATTTCAGGTTGAATGAGTCCACGGGCGGAGAACGGGTAGGTGGAGGAAGAACGGATGGACGAGAGGCGGGTGAAGGAGGAGCGAGTGGGGAGCGGAGAGAAGAATCTGGTGTG
>QFEA01000514.1:0-39385 GCA_003315975.1 Lactifluus echinatus | reverse complement strand
AGCGGCGGCTTGACCACATTCGGCTCGGCTCGGCTAACACTGAGCCGGCAATTAGCTTCGGCTAGAGCCAGGGATTAGCCGGAGCCGCCCGCAACACTAGCCTCATCCCCTCCTCCTCCCTCCTCCTCACCTATGCCCGCACCTGCCCCACCCATGCCCACGCCCACACCCATGTCTGCACCTGCCCCTTCTGGAGCGGCTGCAATGGGCAAGGGTAAGGGTAAGGGTAAGGCCAAGGCCAAGGTGCCTCCCTCGGCCCCTGCTGCTGCCCCTGACAAGAGGGTGGCTGGCACCTGGGGCCCCACTGACCTCAAATCTTTTGCAGCTATGGCAGCAATGCCGGCGGCTCCCAAGGCCCCCATTGTGAAACCGGCCTCGCGGCCATCTATCATCCTCCACCTCATGACTTCCTCGCAGGACAACTGCCTCAGGAAGTATGTGCTCCGCACAGACGCTGCTTCGCTGATCCCTGCCTGCAACCAGGCCCTTGGCTGGGTCCCGCACCTCGCGAACATCAGGGTTTCCACCGCAAGGTGGAGCCCTGCAGGCAACCTCATGGTCTACACGGGCCCAGACACTAGCCTAGACCAACTCCAAAAGGCATCCTCTTTCCTCACCTCTGCCATACAAGCCTGCCTGCCGGATGCCTCACAGATCTCGGCTCACACCAACGTCCACTGGTTGAAGATGCTCATCAATGGAGTCCCCACTGGGGTGACTATGGACCCTGATGTGTCTCATGCATATACCCCCGCCCAGTGTCATGTGGCCCTCACAGCTGACAATCCATTCTATCGCCTCCTCAATGTCATGCAGCTCCCTTCATGGGTGCGTCAGCCATCCTCTTATCTCCCTGGCTCCCACTCATTGCTCATAGTAGCGTTCGAGGACCCTGATGGGCAGGTTGCAACCAGGATGATGATGGCCAAGGTCATCTTCATCTTTGGTGGTGTGGCTACTGTCAAGTGCTGGCAGCAACGCTGAGCTGCTTTCAAGTCGAAGAAGATGGATCATGCAGGCAAGCTGAGGGCTGCAGTGGCTTCAGCCGCTCGCCCAACAATGCCGACCCCCGATCCTAATCTAGTGCAGAGTTCCTCCTCAACCCCCATGCCCTCTGCCCCGGCCCCTGTGGCTGGGCCATCAGCACCCGTTCATTCCCCTCCACCCATCACCACTGTGCCCTCCTGCAAGAGAACACATTTTGCCACCATGATCACTTGCAGCCCAGCGTGAGTTTCATATTCATATTGTCATCTTATCACTGCCATCCCCTCCTATAACACCTGGTTTTGGCATCCGTCCATCCCCTCCATATTATTTGTTCTTCCATTGTGGTCAACATAGACCGCCTTTGCCCCCCTCCCCCCTCTGCTTGCATCTCACCTCCCTTCTCTTTGTATCGTTCGCAGCTGGTTAGTCATCTGGTAGGGTAGTGTCTCTAGTTCTTGGGATTAGACCAGTAGTGTTGTGTAGTTACAGTGTACAGAGTTGTAGGAAAGGTCTGCTAGACCCTTGGGCAGGACCCAATAAACCGATTCAAAAAAAAAAAAAAAAAAAGGCACAGACCCGTGATCTTTTGCTGATGGCCATCACCATGGTCGTCACCCAAATATGGAAAGTCAGGGAAAGATTGAGCACTGGCACTGCCACAGATGTTATCGATGAGTCCACATCAGTCGGACCCAACTACTGCAACTACTAAACATTCCGACTAGCTGCAGCCAGCACGCTATGTCCGGTACTACTCAACACTCGGTGAATAGGACCAGATATAGCACAAGAATAGCTAGACGAAAAGTGTCAGTATCGAGGAACAACCATGATGCCGAGCTTGAGGAAATGGACGTCGATGAGGAGGAATCTGTTGCTAGCAAGGATGATGGCATAGGAGGAGACACGTCTGAAATCAATCCTAGCTCATCTGAAAGTACTGATTCAGAATCACCTGACAAGTTTCGCCCAAGAAGATCGAAACATGGCCATGCTCGAGCGAATGTACGCACAGTAGAAACTGCAACAACTCGAGCAGAAGATCCCCATGATGCCACATCCCTGCAGACCACTGGAGGGTTCAAATTTCTCGATCTAGAGGCATACAAATGCTACTGTGCCGACCCAACCTTCTCGCACAGGGATTCCAGATGTAAAGTGCTGGACTTTTTCGGCATGGTATTCATCCAAGGTCTCCGGGCGTTGTACTGTCCGACTCATAACCGCATCACTCCTATGTTGCGGTGGGCCGATCATATCAAGGACAAGCACATGGACTGGAGCTCCTCCACCAAGAAAAAGGAATGCAATGCGATGGCCACACATGTCGCTGAGAGCCACAACCTTGCACTCGATCAGAAGGATTTGGATCTTCCAGATGAAATAGACGAACCATTGATTAACACCTCAGAGTTCCACCCGTATCTAAACCATCAATGCCCATTTTGCCGCATTTGGGTAGCTATCGACAAAGGCTCAAATATTCCACAAAGGTTCATGCGCGAAAAACATCTTCAAAAGAATTGTGCCAAAGGCCGTCGTTCTGATTATCAGACCATTGAGCTTGGCGAACCGCGGTGGGTTTTCAAAGTTAGGACTTCGTCAACTAGGTTTCACAGCTTTATTCTCCCTGTCGAATGGGAGAATTATGACGAATGCGAAAATGACGTAGAGCCCATTCATTCATGGGAGCCACCATCATTGGGCCTCAGTACACCCCCCGTTGACTTGGAAGTCCGTCAGGGATGGCCATTGACGCTTGGCTGGTGTGCTTATGATCGGGAGATTTCAGCGAATGACCACATCGCTGCTCTGCAAAGCCTAATTTCCCTGCCTCGTCACATTACCACCTCCACTCCAGATACCCTTTTTTTAGAAAAGGGGTTGAAACATGTCGGGCATGCCATCGTACTTTATTTTCGCACTGCTGTCTTGTTTATACATGAGAAGCACAAGGCCGTTGTAAATGCCATAACCTCCGAGTATGTGTTCTCATTTAAAATCGTCCTGGGAATGCATTAAAATTTTTACAGCACAAAATATGCAAAATTTCGGTTTGTGTCCGATGGAAAAATTGTGGAGTACAGCCGGTCGTCCCTTATGGTCATTTCTATGATGCTGCGTTTTATTCATGCGGCTCTCTCTGGGAATGGTCGGAAGTTTGGCCCATTCAAGCTAAGGGGCACGCGCACACAATTTGTGGAGGCTGTTGCGCTCTACCACTTGATTATTGAAAATCAGGGTGAAGTTAGTGGGTATGACCTGCATTGGGCTGTCCATGGGGTACAGGAAGCATTGCTCAGGCCTTCAGGTCTTGGCACTCGGCCAGTGGAGTGCCCAACTGATCAAATGGCCTTTTTGTGGGCGTTTCGATCAAGCACCCGGTACAGAATCTCGAAACACCTGGCCAGTCTCATAGCAGCCTGCAAATTTGGATTTCGCTGCACTCAAATACACTCTGCTCGTGTTCGAGCACAAAAACGGTCAAAACCTTCTGCATTCTATGATGATCTTCCGCATGAGAGTAGGGGAGGCAATGACGAGGATGACGACAGTGATGGCGAAGGTGAAAATGAAGACAATTTGGGATTACTTACAACGTGGGAAACAAACCAGCTTGTGCCTCCAGACGATTCATCTGAACCAGACTTGGTGGCCCTACTCAAAAAACTGGAGAAAATCAATCCAGAAGGTATGTAATATTGGTGGTGGTTATTACAATATTTTCTTATGAAGAACGTCATTAGACATCATGGAAATGCCCCTGCAGAATGTCTACGACAAAACCACTGGAGAACCAAATGAGTCGGTGACAGATGCTCTCATTCTACAGTAAGTCTCAACATGATCCTTTGCATTATATCAATCTCACAGACCCAGAATCTTGACGGAGGATCACAAGTGGCTCTCGGCTACACCAAAGGATTTCGAGTCGACTCCATATAGCCGAGTTTCCTCTATCCATTACGCCATATCGCCGTATTGTCGGTTTGATGGCACAGTAGCCCGTTTCAACATTAGCAGAGACGGCCAGAAGGCATCATATTCCATGGACGGAACTACCTGGCATGACATCGACTACCAAAAGTGGCCGTCTTTTATTCTGCAGATTATGGATATGATCAAAAGGAAAGTAGCAAGGCAGATGCCAACTGGCTTGAATATTTCTGACGTGGCGACCTCGATCACATCCGACGATTTCTCAAAGAAGGCTCCACATAAACAGAATCACAACGTAGTAGGTGCTAAAATCGCTGGAGATATGTTCCGGAAGAAAATGGAGCGCATCACCGAAAATCAGCATTGTCTTTTTGACAATGATGGGATGCTTAACAGTGGACATTTCAAGAAATATATCGGTCGCGACCAACACATCAAAGGATTGTTATGTTCCCTCCTTGCAGCCTGCAGCGCTGTACCCTTGCGCCCATGGCAGTTTGCTTCAATTCTGTTCGACTCTTGCGCTTCTGCAAACCGTAACCTGTGGATTGTTGACGGTCGGTTTGTGGCTGGGAAGCCAAAGGCAAAACAACGGAACTTCAACTTTGCCGATACAGCATTTTGGTTTCCTAGGGACGTTACCTCAGAGCTAATTGCTTACTTTTATTTCCAGCAACCCTTCATTGCCAGCCTGCAAAAGAACGACGATCTTCGGTATGCATCACACGTTTGGGCATTGCCTTTAAAACTGTCGCGGAAGACGTATTCAAATGTGTGGAATGGCCAGGATGTCAACAAAGTAGTTCGGAGTCTGTCTAATAAGTTTGGCCTCACACCAACCGACGTACCGCTGCTGCGGCAGTCTTCCGAAGGTCTTCTGCGCAACAAGATCCCTTCTTTATTTCAGGTTTTCCAATCGCGTGACAATATACACCTTGAAGAAGGGAGCTACGCGCACCGACCGTTGATCAAATCGTATGCTCTGAAACACAAATTAAATGGCCTTGCCGCTGCTGCCGACATACCGGAAGATGTTTTATCGGCATGCTTAATTATTGGCGACATCTGGCAATGCATGCACAGGATCGAGAGTGTAGATCCGATATGGCAGCCAATGGTCGTAGATTCATACATGTTCCCATCAGTCGCTCACGATGCTTTGGCATTCCTGAAAGCACAGAACCAGAAGCACATTTCTTATATGACCTCTGGATATACTTTCGACCAAGATACCCTTACTCGCGGTGTCATTCTTCTTGCACGTACTGATTTCTTTGAGCCCACGGTATGTCTAGCAAAATGTCAAGAGTGAAGTGGTCTCACGAGTTGATGTCAGGATGACTTCGATCCCTGTGAATGGGCTGCTGGTCGCTGCTTCTTGGAAACTATTCAAACTATTTTATTTGGCTCAGGACGACCTCAATATGGACAGACACAACCAATTGGCGGGATTCTTCTCTGTGACTTAGTGAAGGCTGGAGCTATGGTAAGGTGTATTATGTCTTGTTCACAGGGTGCTAACACTCGAGTATAGATTTTGTATGAAATGGATGCCGAGACGATGTTCCCACAGTTTAAAGCTGTTTGTCAAGAACGGAGTTTTCTGGATATTTATGATGCACTTCAGCAGCAATGGGCAGCGGAGGAGATTCCCTGGATTGCAGTTGGCGCTACAGTGTTTGATATTCGACCTACTGTCAATTCGAGTTCCGCTGTGGCAACAGCAGCATTGCTGGATTTTGAAATTTGACCATTAGTCCTTCTCCATTAGTGTCACGGGCCCGCGTACGATAGGACATGTCCATATGTCTGCTATACAGTAGTTCTCGGTCCGGAGTGATTCTCACGCGGTCACATGACGCGAGCCACGTCATCAGGGTTAGGGAACCAGGAAAACGCGTGCGAGGGTTCGTCCCTCCTGTAGAACCCTGAGGCTTCGATAGATAGTGACTCGACAATAGATATGACTCCCCTGTATCATATATAAGCACTCAGTAGTGGGAGGACGAGCCCTAAGCTCATTCTCCTTGTGAATATCAGGCTGTCTGCTGTATTCCTTGTGTGAGCAACTTAAGGGGCTTCAGGAAGCTACTAGGGCTGCTATAGTGCCCTAGATCGATACAGTAAACTATCCTTTGCAAGTCCATCCTGTGTGATTGGACCCCGGCTTAGGTACACGAAAACGCGGCCAGTATTCTCAATACTAGGCCTCGCCCGAAATCCCCGAGAGCGTGGGAACCCCGCGAGTCGCGTCGGAGAGCCCCGAGTGCTCAGCTTAGTCATACATAGGAATTAGCGTCCTATAAGTGTCTACAAAGTAGATTATCGAACAAGTATTGGTGACACGCTGGCCTGAGCGTGACAATTAGGGTATCATGGCCAGTTGAATTGGATTACAGTGCATTAGATGCACTCTGTCATACCTGTGTAGCTATACATTTCTTATGGCGAGCAGGAATCAGAATTCTCTAGTTCGTCCTAGATGAACAGATCTGTGCAAGCTCTAAGTACTCTGACAACAAGGTGGCATCCAAGTCCATTTCCTGCGGCAACACACAATGCTGCTAGAATTTTCGTTTCAGGCAGGGAAACGACAGGAAAGAAATAGAAAGTGCCCGGATGGCGATGAAAAGGATGCAGTCACCATGGTGAGAGTAAACTTGAAGGGACAGCATCTTTCTTTGGACATAACATAGTGTGCAAACAAGCCCTCACTGCAGCGGACAGGACCACATCGTCCCAACAGTATACAGTATAGGCGCCGCGCCAAGCGAACGATGCCGCTCAACATATTCGCCTGTGAATGTAAACTGGCGACGATCGTTGATCTATTGTGAAGGAGAGTGCTTCGATTGGCAGGGAAAGCTTTGACAAACCTCTGCGTGGGGCAGAAGAACGTGTTGGAAGGGAGTTGGAGAAGAGTTGGAAGATATCATGACCTTTAAGGGAGACAGGTTCGAAGATATGTTGAAGGTGGGATGGGTCATTGGTGGTACGAGCAGGGGAACAGCAGAATAGAGCGCTGGCGTTGAATACCAAATACGCCGTGATTGCCATCTCCTGCGTTGACATCTATGCTCACTCTCCTTCACAGGTTATCATGTCTTCAATCCCCAGGCTCCTCGAACTCTCGCCACCAACCTGAACAATGTGATGTGCTCCAGCACTCCTCACGTACACTAGCAAGTGGAAGAATCCCATGAGGACGTTGTGAGACGCGGCGGATAAGAAACATAAGTATATAAAACTAGTTTAATTTGTTAGAGCAATAGCATTCAATGAGATCAGTAATCGGACGTGTCACCGTGTTTTAAAGACTGTCCTAGAAGTCACCAAGTACAGTGCCATTGTAGGGCGATGAAATAGATATATATATACATATAGGAGGCAAAGTCGGCACGAAGAGACGTTTGGTAGCGGTTCTACTGTTGCTGACCAATGTTAGCACACTTTCAAAACATAACTTCAAGGTACTTACCATCTACGCCTAGTTATTTCCGCCTCTCGTTGCCTCGGAGTATCATAGTCACCCCAGGGTGACCTGATATTATAGGATCTGTCCATCAGGGAATATACCTAGGGGCTCACCCATCTCTTATTATCAGGTCCTACCTGCGAATATAAAGAACAAAGTCGCTGAATGATGATACTAAGATGCGCATGAGACCTGTCTTCATGAAAAGGTGGCCTGAGCGCAGAATGCAGGTAGATGAGACAGTCGAGCGACCAGCTGTCTGATTTAGAGCCATACGGCTTTTCCTGCATGAACTCCGCGGCACGTAGTAGGGTTTCTTGGTGTAAGTGTTTGCGAACGAGCCTGGAGGGAGGGTCTTGGAGAGACTGAAGTCGCTGTGTTCAGCGGCTTTGATGTGTTGATAAAGAATTTAGATTCGTTAAGTCGAGAGGGCGTCCTTGACGGGATGGTCACTCACCAAGACCGCGGTTGCTGCTGCTGATGCACTTGGTTGAGTGGGGAGGGTGACGACGCGTGATGGTTGTTGAAGATGGTTGTTCGGATGGTTGAGGCTGCTGCTGTTAGGATTGTTGGAGTTGCTGTGGACGAACGGGTGGCAGAGATTGCGGATATGGCGGAAGAGACGGCAGCTGCTTCTCGTTTGTCAACATCTAAGTAGAATGATAACATACACAACTGAGACGCACCGTATATCACTCATCGTTCCCGTGAGACGTAGCAGCTCCGCGCCAATCTCACGACTCTTCTGCAATTCCCCTTGTAACCGATTCAGTATATAATCAAATATCAATCCGCCCTTCCCAGAAGGTCGTATGCTCCCTCCCCCACTCAAGCCTTGGGACTGTAAAGGCGGCCGTTGCTGACCTATGCCCCTTCGAAGTTGAACGGCGAGTTGGCTGCAAGAAGCGTGACCCAGGGTATGGCTTGGAGAGAGTGAGGAAGAGGAAGAAGGGTGAATGCTTGGTGTTGTTCAATGAAAGCGGCGATATGGACGGCTGCTTCGGACTTGGTGGTGGATGATAGGTTTGTTGTCTTCACAACAATGTCCATTCTGAACTCCTGTTTGCAGCGTAAAAAGGTGAGTAGTTAAGTAGAAATAGTAGATGCGTACCACAATATCATCCGATTTCAGCTCGTAAGGGTCAGTCTCGAACCTTTCGGGAGGGAGTCATTCGACATTCATGAACGTGCTGTTGAAGGGTTTAGCGTCATTAAGGTTCATCAATTCTCTGACGAGTCAATGGAATGAAAGGGAATTGATCGCACCTTGCCCCCTCCTCCCAAACTTCTGCATGCTGCCTGCTCGGCACATTTCAATCAATATAACCATTCCGTGCCGCTGTTGCTGTCTTTGCATTTGTCTGTTGTCTGATTTTTGTAGGTTGGCCGTTTGAGAAGATATTATCGTTAATTGCGAGAGTAGTTAGAGCTCCGAACACGAGCGGAACAGGTACTAAGAGTGATAAGTCTTGGAAACATCCAGACGCGGTTGTTTTTTAAGATTGACAATGGACGATGCCGAGTGTTATTTGAGAAATATTACTTGGGCCGACCAACGGCTTCCGAACCAAACACAGCCATACATTTCCGCTCTTGCCGCCATGTACGTACGTATCGGTACGGATAACTAGGATCTTATGTTTCTCAAGGTGCGTCTCCATTTACTGTCATGTAATGATGAAATAGACATGCTCGAACTTATCAGAACAACCTGCCACCTCTGCGCACACCGCTCAAGCCTGATGTCATTGATTTGAAGGACGAGCATTCGCATTCGTAGCCACCTCGACTTCAATCCGCTCATTCTCCCTCATCTCCCGGCGTCATGTCTTCCACGCAATCTCAGCATTCATTATCGCTAGCAGCGAGGCGTCCTTCAAGACCGGTCATACAATATGCTTATACTCGCTCGAGCTCAGCGCTTTTCTTGCTAGCGCTTTCGTATTCGTATTGAGCATAGTTGTGCATGAAAGAGGGGCAGTGAAGGAGTGCGCGAGCTACAACGGGTGAAGGTCTCCGGGGCTGGAAGTATGGCCAGGCTCTCAAGGTATGCTTCACTTTATCTATGTCCAATTACATCTAACAGCTATGCATTCTGCAGATGATAACTCTTACCAAGGCAAATTCGCAATGGCGGCCCTCCTTACACACGTCGTCGACTCGTCTTCTCCTCCTGTTCCCCCGTCATTGGAAGGAACCTCCCGCCCCTGCCAAAGAGCAATACAACGTCCGAAAAATCAATTCCTCGAGTTCTGCGCGACTTCTCACCCTACAGCGTCTCCTTGTCCTACCCATCTCGCCTCACCCCCGGTCTCTCCAGAGATAACCGTCCATCTCCCGGTAAACGAAACGATGTTCAACGTATACGGCTCTGGCAGCGTATATTCACCATTATGCAGGTCCTCCGATGAGCGTTATCTAGTAGGACGATCAGGATATCAGATATCTGGACGAAGCATGGATGAGGGAGAACGTTATTGCGCCTCGTAAAATTGTATACTTTTTAATATTAGTGTGGAGAAGGAGCTGTTTAGCAGAGATGGAGAGGGGAAATGCGGACAGGGAGGTGGGAAGGGAGGAAGTTTGGGGGGCATTCAGGGCTACGTTGATACACGAGCTTGTCAGGGATCGACTAGAGGGGTGCGGGACTGTTGTGGAAGGGAGGGGTGGCGTTGAGCAGAGATCAGAGGCAAGGATTGGTGATCTAGAGGGCGAAGTTGAGGGACCCGAAGATTTTGAGACTCGATGAGCAGCCTTTCTCCCCTTCTTCTCACACACTTTCTGATATTCATTGATTTATTTGTAGACGAAGCAATGTCAGCTCTAGGTGCTATATCCCGCTTCTTGGTCTCCGATGTCCTCAAAAGATGGCGCAAGGCCGAAACCACCCTCAGTATCCGCGTCGAAAACTATTTATTGATGTTGAGTTCGAGTGCGCTATGATTGTTTTACTGGAATCTACGTACTCCATTACCGTCACGAAGGACGATATCATAAATCTCAATGGTGAAGACAGGAAGGATGCCATCCAAGCTCGTTGCGAACAAATATGGAGCCCGGTCGCCGATCCAGCTGCCTTTGAGTACGACAGAACTCTTCGAATGCCGCTCATCTGCCGTTGATGAAGGTATCCTCACAGGAGGTGGCGTAGCGTTGCCAAGGGCGTTGCTATCGCTGGCCACCAACTCCCCTTCTTGCTCTTTAGCTGATGCCGTCATCGGCGCGAAGTCCAACTTCGTTGGTGTCTCCATCCTTCGCCACACACTCGTTTATATATATATACATCTATTTTCATGGACGAGCACGATACCGTGCTCATTCCACATATTTTCCCCTGGGTGTTGGACGCCTAGCCTTGTTGTTCAGGGGAAGTCAGGGGGGTACGGTGAAGCGACTGGGATTCTCATAATTCGAGTTCGCAAGCAGAGGGTCTAAGTTAAATACAGGAATCGGTAACTAAGGCTTTCTGGTCAATAAGGACTTGTAAGGGATAGCAGGCGGCGGTGTCCACAATGAGACAACAAGAAGGATATAAGGAGAAAAGGTTTTGGTGGCACACGCATCGCCTTGCGCTAGTGGTGCTCGGCTGCTGCTACTGTGCTCCGGTCATGCGTCGGAACGTGCTTAATCCAGCCAGACCTAACGTGACACGGTTCCTTACACAGTTGTTATGAGAGCCCTCCAAATGCCACCACCATTACTATGCCCAAGCCAACTGTAAAACAGACAGATAGTCAGAGCATAAACAAGGATAGATAGATAGCACTACCACCATGGTGAGCAGTAAACTAGGGCAGGCTGTGAACCAAACTCCATCCTGATGAGTTATTGTATGGCAAGCTCGACAGACACGGGCTCCAACCTCTGCCAACCTCCTTGCCTGCCTCTGGTATCTCTCTAATCATCATCACCTGGCCAGCCACACCCCAGACACTCAGTATCTTCGACCTCTCCATCATGAAAGGAAATAGCCTCGAAAGCTTGAGGTCCAGCTCTTTGCAGAGTCGCATCAGGGAACCTCTAATGGACTTATCCCACTTAGAGAGTCCTTACACAACTAAGTGACTTGCTAAGACGATTAGGGGGAACTTACTGTCTTACAAAACCCTTGGAAATTTGGGTCCTAAGACCGCATCCAAGCTATAAGTGAATTAAGTACATTCTAAGTGACTTGTAAGTGAAAAAGAACAATAAGTATTACTAAGTGCTTCCTCAGAATCATATGTCTCGGTTCATTTGGATACAAATGCTACTACAGAATAAAGGAAATTGAAGTGAATATCATATATATCAGAAAGCTATTTCAAAGGCATGTGAATCAAACTTATGACAAGCCATGGCTTAGTCACACATGGCTTAGTCACGCAGTTCTCCTTCACCATATCCACCAACATCAGCAAAACCATATTCCAGGTCATAGGAAGCAACAAAATCCATAGATGTCATAGCCTGTCATAGCAAATCTATAGTGGACATAGCAGGTTGCTGTCTATGTAGGTCTATGTAGCACGTCATAGTGACACATAGTACACGTGACCACTTTGCAGCTCCGCATATTGCGGCAGAGCAGCCCAGCCAACTATTCCACCTTATCTAGTTCTGCTAATAGTATCGTGATCAGTGTACACGCCTCTGCGCATTGTGATACTGTCTCGGATAATAGGATAAGTACGGGTTTCTACTGTAGCAATAATAGTGATAATATATTTGTTGCCAGGGAGTCCTTCCATCTGGTTGAATGAACACATGCACTTGGGGATTCTCAGTTGTGCACGCGTATTGCACACGACTGAGGAACTACACTACTGCTAAGTACCATTTAAATAGTGTACTAGTCCGGAGAATAGAGTCCGTAGTAATAATTGTAACTGTGAAGCGAAATATGAGACAGGTCAAGCAAAGTATGTGAAACGCGCGCTGCTATAGATAACGACGCGTTTATGTTATCTAACCGAACCGGATGGCCGCATCGTCAGGCTCCAGGCTCCACGATGCCTGCTCCACGACGCTCGCTACACGAGCCTACTATGTACTAATCCGATCACACAAAGTAGTCCGACTTAATATAATTGTCCTTATTGAAACACTACACTGTATTGAAATATAGTGGGCTGTGGGCATGCCTGCACCGCGCCCGCGCGCCGCGCACGTGGTTTACTCAACATCTACAATGTGTCCCTATGTTTCTAGTAAGGAGTAATAAAGTTGCTTGTCAAAAAAATTGTTCAATAGAAACTCGGAACTATATTCGAGACTACTTTCTCTCGTAAGACAACTATCGGCGGCATTCATAAATTGCGGGACCAAGTCAACAGCTGCATGAATATGGGACAATGGGATGATATCACCCATCCTTGTGCCATCTGCACGACAGCTCCGTTTCAGCACGTACATATTTGTGCTTGATTCACGACAGGATCCCCGGCTCGTACTTGAGTTATCTAATGCTTGAGGGACGATATCGAAGCGTTGAATGTAAGCAAGGAATGAATCAATGGGTGGAACTGGTGCTGCCGGGCCTTCCGGGTGTACAACACTGAAGACCAGACAAATTTGGACAACACAATGCCCTGGAAAACCATAGATTAGTAAAGTAAAAATAGTAGTGGTGAACGGTTGTTACCCGACATCTTGCTGTGGGGCCACTCTTCGTCTGGGTCGGTGTTGATGATCACGGCATCAAAGCATCCCGATGGCCATGATTCGGATGGAGGCCAGGCACATAGTGTCTGTGGGGGTTGGACAATGCGAGGGTTGTGGTAATCCTTCATTTGCAAGCGCAATCCCGCCCATACATCTAGCTTCTCAAATGGGAGAGATGAAGTGTTTGCTGTCGGTGGTCTACGGCCCCCCACCATGTATAGGGACCAGGTCCTGCTAGCGACACGTGAGAGAAAATGAGCGATCGATGGTGCGAGATCAGGAATGTGAAACGTCGAGGCAATCTCGTCAATTGGTCTCCTCCTGAGAAATGGTTTACGGTTGAGATGAATTGCTGTTCTCGAACCAGCTACGAGTGTCCGAAAAGGAAGTGGTGTGTTTGAATCACAGTCGCGTACAAGACAGGCCGCTTCTGCAAAATAGTCGGTGGGCACTCTGCGAGTCTGCGATATGTTTGAGACAGTGGAAATGCTGTCAAGGAGAACGGAAGAAGAGTTTGTCTGATATTGGTTATCGGCATTGGCGCTCTCAGGAGGAATATTGCCTTCATCATCAAAGTCCACGTCGTCACCTAGATGGGATGCTGGCAGAGTCCCGAATTGCAATTGTGCGTCACGGGTAGCCGTCGCCAGATCAAAGCAACGGCATTTATCGGATCGGTCGAGGTGGCGACAAATCTGATCCTCGTATTTTTGGTTGTTGCCAGATCTTGTGGGATCTTTGACAACCTCAATGTGCGCGTGCTCGGTGGTATCTGCACTCCAGTTGATAGCTGCACCATTTGCCTTAATATTCGATGTGACACTCTGCATAAGTTCCAGCTTGGGAATGTACCAATTCTCTATCGGGCGGTTGCCTTTGCCAACGCGAACCTTTGCGTCCATGATAGCCTGCTTATGGTTGTGAAAATCCGAAAGTGCAGCATCTACCTTTCTGCACATGATATCATCGAGCTCCGGAGCCTGAGCCAAGTAGCGAAAGTCCATAAGAGAGCGAATCGCGACGACAAACTCCCGAGAAGCAGCACCGGCAATGACAGCAACAATATACCGCTGGATATTACGGTGCTCGTGACCTGTAACTTGCTTGAGCCGTGAAACTCCTTCTTTGAAATGTCGAAGGCCAATATGGGGTTGCAGGATTGAAAAACGGAAGTCGATCTCTGGCTCGCCAAGCATGCGAATACACCATTTCAAATCATGGTCATAAAACTCCTTGTTGAAGTGATGTAACGGCTCTGGGGTCAGGAAAAGAGAAGGTTCGGCGAGGGGCCAATCTCTCCAGAATGGTTTGTCCACACCGCTCAAGCGAAATTTTTTGGCTTCCTTGATGTATGCCTTAATATCGCTATTAGGATCGACATTGGTTCTAATAGCAAGAAGCTGAGTGAGCGTGGTAGAGGCTGTCCGTGGCTCATGCTGAAACGAATCACCAAACTGTTTGTATCCCGCCATCGTGACAGGCGAGGTCTTTCCGGCGACTCCCGCAAGCATAGCAGCTTCTGGTGTATCGACAATATAAGCCGCGAGTGGGGTGAAGCAGTATCGGAGAGAGCCATATTGTCACGGGCGCATACGGTGCCACTGATGGCATGGCATCAGTGATGGACACAGCCCTAGTATGATGTGCCTCAGTAGTGTTTCATGTGGGTTTCATATGTATCAGTGATCGCGTTTCATAGATAGCCATTAGGGAAGGCTACATAGTATCTCCATTATAACCCTAGGACATTGCCTCAGCTAAGTAGTATATATAGAAGTACCCACTGGCTGTACTATCCTTAAGCTGAGTCTCCTCTAGAGACTTAGTGAATACACTCTTGGTTCGCTCTCATCTTGTGTGCAAGATCTATTCCTTCCAAGTGGGACTTGGAAGCGTTCTATCAGACTATCTCAAGGAGCACTCAGCTCAGGCTCTCACCCTAAACGGAGGGTTGGAGAGGACCTGTTCAGACCTAGTCAGGCGACTCAAGGACGAGTAACGCCTCGTTGTTTTATTGCTCAAAGGCTTCGGGGAAGCCCCGTAACATCAGACTCAGCTTAGTTTCCTCTACAACAGGGAACTAAGGACAACAAAGGACACCATGGCTCCACGGGAGTACATCAAAGAAAGCCCAAAAGAAGGGGCCCCCATTAACACAGTCGCATTCTACATCAATAAGGAAGACGTTCATCTTCCATTCTCTTGCTGGGCATTTCACGACAGCCATACCATCGCACTAGAACCATCGCACGCCATACACTTGCTAGTATTCAAAGGACGCAAGTGGTACCAAATTCTCATTGACAACAAGAATCACAAGTGCTTTCTAGGCAAAGCATACCCCGAACTTGAGGAGTACAACAAAGAAGGAATGTACAAAGCAAACGATACTTACAGAGACTTCATCCCGGTATCCAGACTTATCACACCACCTCCTAAGGAAGACACTCCTCCACCAGACACAACATCAAACGCGGAAACCGCGGAATCGTCAGAAGACATCGACGACACATCTACACGACCCATTGCTAACATCCCAGAAGAACTGAAAAGAATGTCATCCACAACTACCGTACCCACTCAGGTCATGACTGCCCTGACCAGACCACCCTCACCTGTCCCAGAAATGCTTTCCACCGTTCCGCAACGCACATCCACCTTCACCAGTGGATACTTTAATACGCCCGCAGAAAACCTCAAAAAGGTCTTTGGAAGAAAAGACCCTGACCCAAGCGACAATAGACCACAACTCCCTCACTTCCCTCCACCTCGAGGAGGAGGCGGAGGAGGTGGAGGAGGCGGAAACGGAGGAAATGGAGGAGGAGGAGAACCACCCAACAACCCGAACCCACAGAACCCAGCACCAAACGTCGTCATCGCAGGAGACGCAAAAATCATGGAAGCACTCCCCACTATATTTGATGGAGACAGAGGGCAAGCCGACGCATTCCTGGACGCACTCAAGGCTTACTTTCGAGTAAACATGGACGTAGGAGCACTACGCTCCTACATCAAACGTATCGCCATCGCACTCACGCTCATCCAAGGACCCAAAGTCGAGAACTGGGTCAGAACCATGGGAGAATGGGTCGACCTTCTCCACCCAGACATTGACGACGACGAAGACACTTGGAACCAATTCATTGATGAGTTCCAACAACAATTTGTAGACACCCAGAAAATCCCACGTGCCAGGATGCACCTACAAGAAATGAGAGTCAAGTGGCCTCTCATTGACGAATTTACTCAGGAATTCAAACAAAACGTACACCTCGCCAAGTACGAAGCAGGAGACCACGCGGTCACCCAGTTATTCCTCAACGCACTCCCGAAGACAGTCCTAGAAGACGTGCTCAAACCACCAATGGTATACACCTACGAAGACATCAAGACCCGAGCCATTGAAAGTGTCCATTCGCATCAAATGATAGACGCGATATTCCGCAAGAGAGGACCAACGCAACCCCCACAAAACACAGGACCACGCCCCAACTCGTGGAATAACTGGCAGAGTCGACCTCAAAATTGGTCCATGCAAAGGAACCCCAACCCACCAAGATTCCCTCGTCCTAACGCATTTCAACAGCCTTTCGGAGGACAAAGATCATACAATTCAAGCAACGCACCCCCCAATATGAGAAACATGCCAGTCCCAATGGATGTGGATCGCGCAAGAGCATCCAACAACTACCGAGGACAGAACAACTACCAAGGACGAGTTGTACAAACCGCCAACGACCCGAACAAGAAACACACCCAGGGAGCCTGCTACAACTGTGGCAAAATGGGACACTTTGCGCGAGACTGCCGCGCCCCCAAACAACAACACAATCACGCAACCAACCTTATTGACTGGCAGGAAGGAGATCCAAGTGGAGAACACTACCAAGAACTGGAAGAACGTGTTGACACACTCTTCCAACAAATGAATGCACTCTCCACTCAAGACAAAGAACTGTTCATGCAGAGATATGGAGCCGAAGAGAACAACAGCGCAAATTTTCCCTCTGCCTAATTCGTTCAGCCTGGATTAGGAATCAATTACCAGATTGTGTGTACCTATCGAATCGAAAATCCATGACAATGAAATTATTTTTCCACACACGATCCCAGAGGGCTGAAAGTACAGTGTTATTAGACTGTGGCGCGACTGAAAATTTCCTCGACTTGAACCACGCCCAAAAATTACGACTCGACATCAAGAAACTAAGAACCCCTCGACCAGTATACAACGTCGATGGGACGTTAAACAAGGCAGGAAACATTACACGATATGTAGACTTGCAAGTGCAGACAGGACTCAAACGCACCAACATGAGGTTCTTCCTGACTCACCTGGGAGAACAGAAAATCATCTTGGGCTACCCCTGGTTCGCAGCCATGCAACCACGCATCGATTGGGCCAGAGGGTGGCTAGACACTGAACAACTCCCCCTCATCGCACGATCGCTAGACTTCATTGCGGGCACTCCCCAACCAGCTCGACGAGTGGCCAACATCAGACAAACCAACTACCGCGAAAGGCCCAACGACGCCATGGATCACTCCCCCGAAGAAAACTCTATTCCCCCAGAATATCGAAAATTCACTAAAGTCTTCAGTGACGCAGAAGCTCAAAGATTCCCAGACAGCAGGAAGTGGGACCACGCTATAGACCTGAAACCAGGGGCACCCAGTGACCTGAAAGGGAGCCCTTACGCACTCACACAACCAGAACAACAAGCACTTGAAGAATTTCTCAAAGAGCAACAAGCAAAAGGATACATTCGACCGTTGAAGAGCCCATATGCGGCACCCTTCTTCTTCATCAAAAAGAAAAGCGGTGCACTCCGACCCATACAAGACTATCAATGGCTCAACGAATGGACGATCAAGAACAAGTATCCACTCCCACTCATACCTGAACTCATTGCCAAGGTCTGAGGCGCATCCCTTTTTACTAAATTTGACGTCTGGTGGGGCTATAACAACATTCGCATCAAGAAAGGAGACGAATGGAAGGCTGTGTTCACCACCAACCAAGGACTTTTCGAACCCACAGTGATGTTTTTCGGAATGACTAACTCCCCCGCTACCTTTCAGACCATGATGAACGCCATATTTGAAGAAGAAATCTGCGAAGGATGGCTAGTGATCTATATGGACGACCTCCTGATAGCAACAAAAGATGACCCCACTTTCCACCGACAGTGTGTTGAGCGTGTCCTGCAGAAACTACAAGATCACGACCTATTTCTTAGACCCGAAAAATGCGCATTCTCACAAAAACGCATTGAATTCCTAGGCGTTGTCTTAGAAGGAGGACAAATCCACATGGACCCATCCAAAGTTGCAGCAGTGAAAACATGGCCCACACCACTCATGGTCAAAGATATACGGGCATTCCTTGGCTTTACAGGCTATTATCGCTATTTCATCTCCCATTATTCCACTACCGCCCGACCCCTCATTGACCTCACATGTAAAGACACCCCGTTCCAATGGACATCAAGACAACAACAAGCCTTTGACAAACTCAAATCACTTATGTGTTCTTCGCCAATCCTACGCCAACCCAACTACATCCGCCCCTTCTTCCTGGCTACCGACGCGTCCGCATACGGCGTGGGAGCCGTACTCTCGCAGGAGGGAGAACTACACCCCTCAAAACACACCCCAGTACAACACCCGATCGCGTTTTATTCTGCTACATTTACACCAACCGAACGAAATTATGATATCTACGAGCGAGAACTTCTCGCAATCATCAAAGCACTACACCACTGGAGACCACACCTCGCAGGCACAGAAATCCCAGTAACCATCCTCACTGATCACGCCAACCTGTTATACTGGAAAACACCGCGCAAGGTCAACCGCAGACTCGCCAGATGGTTCAGTGAACTACAAGAATACAACCTCCAACTCAAACACGTCCCAGGAAAGATACACGCCGCCCCCGACATGCTATCACGACCACCGCAAACTGACCAAGGCAAACAAGACAACGAAGACGTCACACTTTTATCGCCTTCGATGTTCATCAACCTACTCTCAGAACCATTGTCAAAAGACCCACTCACAGATATTACCAAACTACAACAACTACCTCACCACCACAAACTGTTACGAAGATGGGCAAGACCCTACCGACTTCTATTACAAAAAGGAATCTGGGCCACAAGACAAAACCAAATTGTAGTACCCCTGGACCAAGAAGTACGACAAATGCTGCTACGACAATACCACGACTCACCACTCGCTGGCCACCTTGGGAGAGACAACACCATCCACAAGGTCACGTATCAATACTGGTGGCCAGGGATCAACACCTGGATAGACCAATACGTGAAAGGATGTGCCATCTGTCAACAGAACAAGAACATTACACACAGAAAAAGAGTACCACTGTACAAAATTCCCGTCACGGATGACCCACTTCCCTTTTCAACGATAGCTATGGATCTCATCACCGCCCTACCACTCAGTAAAGGATTCGACGCCATACTCACCATCGTAGATCACAGATGCTCGCGCGCAGCACTCTTTCTCCCCTGTCACACCCAAATCACCGGAGAAGGGGTCGCCCAACTGTACCTTGAACACGTATTCAGATGGTTCGGAACACCCAAGAAGCTGATCACTGACCGAGACCCCCGCTTCACATCACACTTCACTCGCGCCCTGTGCCAAAAGCTGAAAATACAACAGAACATCAGCACCGCCTATCATCCACAGACTGATGGCCTATCAGAACGGAACAATCAGTGGATAGAACAATACCTACGCCTATTCGGGAACCTCCAGCAAGACGACTGGACCGATTGGTTACCACTCGCAACATTTGTACACAACACCACTCCAAATAACACTACGAAGACGCCACCATCAGAAATACTGATGGGATACGTACCACAGGTCACCCTTGATTCGAAGTACACCTCAAACAATCACACAATAGAAGAACGCCATCAGAAACTGATAGAATGTCGACGCCACATCCAACAAGCACTGAACACCGCCACTAATACACCCCCACCCCAGTTTCATGTCGGAAACGAAGTGTGGCTTGATGCGCGCAACCTGAAACTCCCATACGCCACCCCCAAACTCGCACCAAGACGCCTAGGCCCCTTCCCCATCACGGAACAAATATCCCCAGTAGCCTACCGCCTACAATTACCGCCAACCTGGACCATCCACAATGTGTTCCATGCATCACTCCTTACCCCATATGTAGAAACCGAGGAGCACGGAACAAATTACACACGACCACCCCCTGAATTGATCGATGGGGAGCAGGAATACGAAGTAGAACATATCGCCGGACACCGCTACCATGGAAAAAAGAAGACCCTACAGTACCTGATCAAATGGAAAGGTTACCCCATGAGTGACAACACCTGGGAACCTGCCGATCAAGTCTTTGTGCCCGACTTGATCGCATCATACCATCAAGAGCACCCTCTGACGAATAAAAGAACAACAAGAGCTCGCCAAACCAATGCCCCATCTTCCTCCATCAGACATCGCACTCCTCACAATCTTCTTCTCTCTCCAAACTATCTTCTATCTCCTCATCGTCATCAAGTATGGCCTCCAACGTTTCTGGCACCAACACCCCACTCGAGGGCATCAACTATGAGGCCGTCGCAGAACCTATCTCCACAGAGTCCACCACCACAGATGACGACGTTAACATGGACATCCGGCACCAACCCATTCCCGCCGAACTCAGACACCCACTCCGGGTTGTCAACGAAGACATCCATCGCACCACCTTACCCCTCTTGCCCAACGCCGTCGGACACACAGTCGCCGACATCATTCAAGCCACGGAACGTCCTGGTGTTCCCATCTCCCCGCGCTCTACGCGCAATATCCTACTGGCCCATGACAACGGGTCCGCACTCACCACAGACCAACTCATTGACATGGTACACGGGCTCCTATGCACCATCGAAAACAGACAGAGAGACACAGAGGATGACACCAAAAGCACTGCCACCGACGATGATGAGGTATCGTTCAGAGGGTACATGCGCAACACCCCGAGTCAGTGCCCCGACTTCTACATCCCCATGCCCGACGGATCCTACCGGCTGGCCAAATGGGTCAAAATCTCGCCCACACCATATGAAGCCCTGGGCACAATGGGAAGAAACGAGCCAGAATATCGACACCTTCTCCGAGCCCTCCCCTGCCTCCGCCCCGACGAAATTTGCGAACCGGTGCCCAATTGGGCACTCAGTCTCATCCGCGCTAACTCGGCGCACTACAAAATGGTGGCGCAGTACCTCATGGACAACGGAAACTGGGGACTCATGGGTGAAGTATCACGCTACAACGCCATTGACGAGCAGATATTGTATATCACCCGACGACTCCAAGAATACGAGCAACAGATCGATAACCTGCGTGAGGAACAACGCATATGCCGCCACCGACTCGCCATGTCAGTATTCCATGAGAACATTGCGTGCATGGAGAACTCCGCATCGGACGGACGGGCCATGGAGTCACTCCAGAATCAAGTCGGGCGCCGTCGCACTCTCCGCTTCGCGCCCTCTACCTAAACGGAGGGTGATGTCACGGGCGCATACGGTGCCACTGATGGCATGGCATCAGTGATGGACACAGCCCTAGTATGATGTGCCTCAGTAGTGTTTCATGTGGGTTTCATATGTATCAGTGATCGCGTTTCATAGATAGCCATTAGGGAAGGCTACATAGTATCTCCATTATAACCCTAGGACATTGCCTCAGCTAAGTAGTATATATAGAAGTACCCACTGGCTGTACTATCCTTAAGCTGAGTCTCCTCTAGAGACTTAGTGAATACACTCTTGGTTCGCTCTCATCTTGTGTGCAAGATCTATTCCTTCCAAGTGGGACTTGGAAGCGTTCTATCAGACTATCTCAAGGAGCACTCAGCTCAGGCTCTCACCCTAAACGGAGGGTTGGAGAGGACCTGTTCAGACCTAGTCAGGCGACTCAAGGACGAGTAACGCCTCGTTGTTTTATTGCTCAAAGGCTTCGGGGAAGCCCCGTAACACGCCCACACTTCTAGAGTGCTCTCTAGACCCCGAAAGAAGACTTAAGTCGCCTCTTAGCTTTGCTTAGCTAAGAAGCTCCACGTGACTAGTGCTTAGTCAGCAGGTCAAGAACACGTGACAGTCGGTCACGCATTACCCAGACCACCGAGTTCCCACAGTCAGGTGACTAGTTGTCACTTGTAAGAAGAACTCAGAAGGCACTTCGCCAACTGGCCCCTTTGGAGCCATAACACACAGCCACCTTGTTGTAAAGTCCACTGCCTTCAGGGTCCGCAAATACTACAAGGGTGTCATCTGCTAAATGCTGATATTAATGTCGGTTCATCGTGTAACATTCCATCCGGGTTGAGGAATGTTTCGGGCTTAAAGGCCTCGGGCTCCGGAAACACAGCAGGATCATGTAAGATTGCCCTATAGACAGGTGAGACTAAAGGCAAGCATGAACGAAGATGCCTTACCGTGTATTTCCAAGTAGGAGTTCGCCTAGTCAAGTCTGCCTCGGTAACGCTTAGGAGGACACACTCGAGGACATCACGCGCCCTTAGGTATCTTCTGTGGCTGCGTGAGGAATATCTATACAGAATATAGCAGGTTAGATACCTTGAGGCAGTGATCAACAGTATGACGCACGTAACGGTGAAACCAGTTTCCATCTCAACAGCTCATTGTACAGGGCTTTAACAAAGGTAATCGTGAACGATCGTGAATTGAGAAATGTGCTCGACAGCATTGCTCCTGGGCACCGGGTCCTTGCAAACGTGCTCCACTAGGAGAGCGAGAAAAGTGAGGGATCGCTGGAGCGAGATGGTGAACTCGTCTTGCCTCAGATACCACTTGCGCTCTGTCTTGCCCATATGTTATAGTTAGAGCTGGTGTTCCAGCGCGAGAGGCTGCCCGCCTTCTGTGCAGAACGATGGTTGTCGTGTGGGCAGCCAAATGAGGGTGACCACAGGTGAGGGGTCGACAAGTGGGTGGTAGAGTGCAGTGCAGCCATCCTCAACATCATGCAGGGAGATCATCACCATGTTTTGCCACTGACTGGCAAGCCTGCAGAGCGCCTGAGGTGGGTGTATGCGGTGGGAGAAAGCCAAAAGGTATCAAAGGTCAACGATGTGAGTTGATCATTCACGTATCATGATACGTACATTGCGGATCCTGCTCATGTCACTCTCACCCTGTGCGAGCTGGGCGATGATGGGTCCAGGGTCAAGTGGGCCATGTGGGTGCGTCAGGAATGGACATGGCCCGCTTCGTGGGCATGTGGACGATCTCGGGGATTGGGGTCAGTGGGCGGTCACTCAAAGGTGGTGCCAGTCAATGGGCAGCTACCAACCGTCACGACGAACTGTGACAAGTTGATTTGGACATCCAGTTGCCACTTGGTGATGCGAGGTATGAATTCAGAAAGCAGATAACCTGAGAGTGGCATGGGAGCACTACAGAGTAAGAAGAATATTGAGGGAGGTGGCTGGTGGCTAGTTGAAAGCGGGGGTGAAGTTGGCTTGTGGAGCCGGCTTGGAGCCGGCTTGAGCTGGCTTGGAGCCGTAGCTGAGCCGTAGCTGGCATACTAGCTGGCTCGGAGGTAGCCGGCTACAAGTGGCGGCTTGACCACATCTGGCTCGGCTCGGCTAACCTGAAGCCGGTCATTAGCTTCGGCTAGAGCCGGGGATTAGCCGAAGCTGCGGCAACACTAGATAGGAGGTTGGCGATAGTGTTTTCGTGACCAGGGATGTGCTTCAACACGTAGTCAAAGTCCTGTAGGTATTCAATCCATCTTGCCTGACGGCCAGACACTTTCTGTGGTTCCCGAAAGTATTGAAGGTTTTTGTGGTCCGTGTGGACCTCTATAGTGTGGCGAGCACCTAAGAAAAACAGGCGGCCACATTTGAAACTGAAGATCACAGCGGCCAGTTCTTTGTCGTGTGTGTCGTAGTTTTGTTCCGCGGGCATGAGACTGCGACTGTGGAACACTATCGGGTGGATCCCGTCCTCGAACTCTTGTGCGATGACTACACCAAGGGCAAAGCCTGAGGCATCGGTTTCCAGGATAAAGCGACGAGACCAGTTGGGGGAGCGGAGGACCGGGTTTGTGCTGCAGCTTAGTTTAAGAGTTTTGAATGCCTCTTGTTCGATGCTAGTCCACGTCCATTGGCGATTCTTGCAGGTAAGATCGTTCAATGGATGTGCGATATGGGAAAAATCATGAATAAAGGCTCTGTAAAAGTTACAGAAACCTAGAAAGCTTCGGACATCTTTCACAGACGTTGGGACAGGCCACTCAGTGATTCCTTTCACTTTGGTGGGGTCCATTTTTACCTTTCCGCCACCAATGATAACCCCGAGGTATTCTACCTCGCGCTGGTGGAATTGACATTTTTCTGGTTTGAGAAAAAGGTCGTGCTCTAGGAGTTTTCTTAGGACGTGTGCGACCTTTCTCGAGTGTTCCTCTTCGTTGTCTTCGGTGGCGACAATCATGTCATCCATGTAAATACGTAGCCATCCCTGGGCTATTTCTTCTTGGAATATGTCGTCCATCATTGTTTGAAAGGTAGCTGGGGAATTTGTTAGGCCAAAGAACATGACCGTGGGCTCAAATAGCCCGGCACTTGTTTTGAAGGCGGCCTTCCACTCATCGCCTTCCTTGATTCGAACATTATTGTATCCCCATCGAACATCAAACTTACTGAACAGTGCTGTTACGGGGCTTCCTCGAAGCCGTGCGAGATAAAACAATAAGGCGTTACTCTGCCTTGAGTCGCCTTGTATACGCGAACTATGCCTCTCCAACCTAGCCACTAGGTGAGAGCGTGTGCTGAGTGCTTCCT
The DNA here is from genome assembly GCA_003315975.1 of Lactifluus echinatus. Classification (NCBI taxonomy): domain Eukaryota; kingdom Fungi; phylum Basidiomycota; class Agaricomycetes; order Russulales; family Russulaceae; genus Lactifluus; species Lactifluus echinatus. The sequence goes on along the minus strand of QFEA01000514.1, from coordinate 14,477 downwards.
GAAGAGATAGAGACGCTCCTAAGTCCCACTTAGGAGGAATAGAGTCTTGCACACAAGTAGAGAAGGGAACCGGATAGATTGGGCTTCGTCTTCAGGGATAGAAGACTCAGCTTAAGGCAATACAAGCCAGTAAGTACGTCTACTTATACTACTGGGTCTGGGGCAGTGTCCTAGGGATATGTAAGCAGCTGCACTAGTAGTCATCCCTAATGACTACAACTACTTATGAAACACATCTGAAACCATACTGAAACGCGATCACTGATGTACATGAAACGGACACGAAACACTACCGATACGTATCAAACCAGGGCTGTGTCCATCACTGATGCCATGCCATCAGTGGCACCGTATGCGCCCTGTAACATCACCCTCCGTTTAGGCGAAGCGAAGGGAGCTTCGACGTCGTGTTTGTTGACGAAGAGCTTCGGCTGCTCGCCCGTCTTGAGTGAGGTCCTTAAGCACCTCGAGGTGTTCGTAGAAGACCGAGGCCGCGAGACGGTATCGGCAGATGCGCTGTTCCTCGCGCATGACCTCCAACCCTTGTTCCATCTCTTGAATATGTCGGATGGTGTAGACGATTTTCTCGTCGATTGCATTGTACCGGGATACGTCTCCGACCATCCCCCAGTCTCCATGGCGGTGGAGATATTGAAGCACCGTTTGATAGTGCTGTGAGTTGGCGCGGATGAGGTTGAGGGCCCAGACAGGGACCGGTTCGCATTGCTCGTCGGGGCGGAGACGGGGTAGGGCGCGGAGCGGGTGTTTGTACACCATTTCGTGGCTTCCCATGGTGCCCAGGACTTCGAAGGGCGTTGGGGATAGCTTGATCCACTTGGGTCGTTGGTGTGACCCGTTGGGCATGGGGATAAGGAAGTCGGGGCACTTGCTGGGCCAGTTAAGAACGTATCCGTCAAACGGTTCCTCCTCCAGGCGTTGCTCGTCGGTGGTTTCTTCGTCGCTACTGGTGTCCATCTGACGGTTTTCAATGGTACACAGGAGGCCCTGGACCACGTCGATGAGTTGGAGCGTGGATAGGGAGGCGCCATTATCATGGCCGGCGAGGATGTTGCATGTGGAACGGGGGGACAGGGGAAGTGTAGTACGCCCATTGGCTTCTGGTACGGGTACGATTTGTGGGGGGTAACGGAGTTCTTCTGGAATAGGGGTGTGTCGGATTTCGGTGTCAAGAGGGTCTTCCACCACTGTGGAATCCGTGGAGATCTGTTCGGCGACGGCCTCGTAGTCGATGGTCTCAGATGCTGCGTCGGAAATGACTGAGGCCATATTTGATGATGATGAGAAGGTAAAAAAGGGTTTGGAGTGAGAGAAATATGGTGAGGAAGGCGATGTCTGACGGGGGAATTGGCGACATTGATTTGACGATTTCTGGTGGTCCTTTTATGTGGGAGCGGGTGTTGTTCATGGTATGATGCGATCAATTCGGGGGCGGAGATATGTGAAACGGGTTCCCATGTATTATCGCTTATGGGGTAACCTTTCCATTTGATCAAGTATTGAAGGGTCTTTTTTCTTCCGAAGTAGCGGTGTTTGATGACTCGTTCTACTTCATATTCTTTTTCTCCTTCTATGATGTCGGGCAGCGGTTTCATGTAGTTAGTTCCGTGTTCTTCGGTTTCCACATATGGGTTTAGAAGGGAGGCGTGAAACACGTTATGGATGGTCCAGGTCGGAGGTAGTCGGAGGCGATACGCAACGGGGGAGATTTGTTCGGTGATGGTGAAGGGTCCTAGGCGTCTAGGTGCGAGTTTGGGGGTGTCGTATGGGAGTTTCAAGTTGCGCGCATCAAGCCACACTTCGGTTCCTACTTGAAACTGGGGTTCTGGTATTTTAGCGGCTTGATTGATGGCTTGTTGTATGTGGCGCCTGCATTCCATCAGTTTCTGATGGCGTTCCTCTATGGTGTGATTATTGGATGTGTATCCGGAGTCAGCGGTGATTTGTGGTACGTATCCCATCAGTACTTCTGATGGGGGAGTTTGGGTGGAGCCGTTTGGGGTGGTGTTATGCACAAAGGTGGCGAGTGGGAGCCAATCGGCCCAGTCATCTTGTTGGAGATTTCCGAAGAGACGGAGGTATTGTTCCACCCATTGGTTGTTTCGTTCTGACGCTCCATCTGTCTGGGGGTGATAGGCTGTGCTGATGTTTTGTTGTACCTTTAATTTGGCGCATAATGCCTTTGTGAAGTGAGAGGTGAAACGGGGGTCTCGATCGGTGATTAACTTCTTGGGGGTTCCGAACCATTGGAATACGTGTTGGAAGTATAGTTGGGCTACCCCTTCTCCCGTAATTTGGGTGTGACATGGGAGGAATATGGCTGCGCGTGAGCAGCCGTGATCCACAATGGTGAGGATGGCGTCAAATCCTCTGCTCAGGGGGAGGGCCGTGATGAGGTCCATGGCGACTGTGGAGAACGGGACGGGGTCTATCATGGGGATCCTAAAAAGGGGTACTCTCTTCCTATGCGTGAGGTTTTTATTTTGTTGACAGATAGCGCATCCTTTGACGTATTGTTCCACCCAAGTATTGATTCCCGGCCACCAATATAGTTTGGTGATTTTGTATATGGTGTTGTCTCTCCCCAGGTGTCCGGCTAGTGGGGAGTCATGGAATCGTCGTAGTAGGGTTTGCCGTACTTCATTGTCTGGTGGTACGACCAGCTGTTGTTGTTTTGTTTGCCAGGTGTCTTTTACTCGGTTGAAGTTGTATTGTTTCGCCCATCTGGATAGTATCTCTTCGTGCGCTGGTTGTTGTTGTAAGATGATGATGTCGATGAAGGGGTCTGCGGACGAGGGGGTGTCGAGTCGGTTGATGAACATGGATGGGGAGAGGAGTGTGACATCTTCGTTGTCTTGTTTGCCTTGGTCTGCCTGCGGTGGTCGTGATAGCATGTCGGGAGCTGCGTGGATCTTTCCAGGGACGTGTTTGAGTTGGAGGTTGTATTCCTGGAGTTCGCTGAACCATCTAGCAAGTCTTCGGTTGACTTTGCGGGGGTTCTTCCAGTAGAGCAAGTTGGCGTGGTCGGTGAGAATGGTGATGGGAGTTTCTGTTCCTGCAAGGTGTGGTCTCCAGTGGTGTAGTGCTTTGATAATTGCGAGGAGCTCTCGTTCGTATATGTCGTAATTTCGTTCCGTCGGTGTGAAGGTGGCGGAATAGAAAGCAACCGGATGTTGTACTGGGGTGCGCTTTGATGGGTGAGGTTCTCCCTCCTGTGAGAGTACGGCTCCCACGCCGTATGCGGAGGCGTCGGTGGCAAGGAAGAAGGGTAAGGAATAGTCGGGTTGGCGTAGTATGGGGGAGGAACACATTAGGGATTTTAATCGTTCAAAGGCATGCTGCTGCTTGATGGTCCAGAGGAAGGGGGTATCCTTGCAAGTGAGGTTGATGAGAGGGCGTGCCGTTGTTGAATAGTGAGGAATGAAATAGCGGTAGTATCCAGTGAAGCCGAGGAATGCGCGAATGTCTTTTATTGTGAGTGGTGTTGGCCAGGTTTTTACTGCTGAGACCTTGGATGGGTCCATGTGGATTCGTCCTCCTTCTAGGACGACGCCTAGGAATTCGATGCGCTTTTGCGAAAAGGCACATTTTTCTGGTCTGAGAAATAGGTCATGGTCCTGCAGTTTTTGTAAGACACGTTCTACGCATTGCTGGTGAAACTCGGGGTCGTCTTTTGTCGCAATAAGAAGGTCATCCATGTAGATCACTAGCCATCCTTCACGGATTTCTTCTTCGAATATTGCATTCATCATGGTTTGGAAGGTGGCTGGCGAGTTGGTCATTCCAAAGAACATGACAGTTGGCTCAAAGAGTCCTTGGTTAGTGGTGAACGCAGCCTTCCATTCATCTCCCTTTTTGATACGGATGTTGTTGTATCCCCAACGGACGTCGAATTTGGTGAAGAGGGAAGCCCCTCTAACTTTGGCTATGAGTTCGGGGATCAAGGGGAGGGGGTACTTGTTTTTAACTGTCCATTCATTTAGTCGACGGTAATCTTGGACAGGGCGAAGGGCACCGCTTTTCTTTTTAATGAAGAAGAAGGGGGCCGCATAGGGGCTTTTGGATGGTCGGATGTATCCCTTCGTCTGTTGTTCTTTGAGGAATTCTACGAGTGCCTGTTGTTCTGGTTGGGTAAGTGCGTAGGGACTCCCTTTTAAGTCACTGGGCGCTCCTGGTTTTAAGTCGATTGCGTGGTCCCACTTTCTGCTTTCTGGAAATCGTTGTGCTTCAGCGTCGCTAAATACCTTGGCGAATCTTCGGTAGGCCGTGGGTACATCGTTTTTTTCAGGGGAGCGGTCCATTGCATCGCTGGGTCTTTCGCGGTATAAGGTTTGTCGTACTTTAGCGACTCTTTGTGCTGGTTGTGGTTCCCCAGCAATGAAGTCCAATGATCGGGCAATAAGGGGAAGTTGTTCGGTGTCGAGCCATCCTCGTGCCCAGTCAATGCGGGGTTGCATACGGGCGAACCAGGGGTAGCCGAGGATGATCTTTTGCTCTCCCAGATGGGTAAGGAAGAATCGCATGGGGGTTCGCTTGAGTCCAGTTTGTATTTGTAAGTCGACATATTTGGTGATGTTGCCAGCTTTGTTAAGGGTTCCGTCGACATTATATACAGGTCGAGGGGTGCGCAGTTTTTTGATATCAAGTCGCAGTTTCTGCGCATAGTTTAGGTCCAAGAAATTTTCGGTTGCGCCGCAGTCTAGTAACACATTGCTTTCAGCCCTCTGAGATCGAGTGTGGAAAAACATTCGCATGGTCATTGATTTCCTGTTAGATAAATACACTCGATCTGGTATGTGACTCCTAATCCAGGCTGAACGGATTAGGCTGGAGGAAAATTTGCTTCTCCTTCTTCCGCACCATGTCGGTGCATCAGCAGTAGTTTGTCGTCGTATGACAGGGCGTCCATCTGTTGTTTGAGACGGTCCACACGTTCTTCTGCATTCTGTGGTTCGTTTTGTGGTGTCATGTAAGGCTCGTTGTATGGGTCTCCTTCCTGCCAATCCATGAGGTGTGTGGTGCGGTTGTGCTGTTGTTTGGGCGCTCGGCAATCTCGTGCGAAGTGGCCCGTCTTGCCGCAGTTGTAGCATGCCCCTTGAGTGCGTCGCTTCTGTGGGTCATTTGGAGTCTGCACGACTCGTCCTTGATAAGGATTCTGTCCTTTGTAGTTGTTTGGGACCTTGGTGCGGTCTACGTCCATAGGAACTGGCATGTTTCTCATGTTGGGTGGTGCGTTACTTGAATTATAAGGTCTCTGATTCCCGAAGGGTCGTTGAAACTGGTTAGGGCGTGGAAAACGTGGGGGGTTTGGATTTTGTTGCATTGACCATCCTTGAGGTCGCGACTGCCAGTTATTCCATGACTGGGGGCGCTGGTTGTTGTTCTGAGGTGACTGTAGTGGTGCTCTCTTCCTGAAGATAGCGTCGATGAGTTGTCGGGAGCGGACGCTTTCGATGGCTCTGGTTTTGATGTCCTCATACGTGTATACCGCTGGTGGTTTGAGGACGTCCTCTAGTACTGACTTTGGGAGTGCGTTCAGGAATAATTGCGTGACGGCGTGATCTCCGGCGTCATATTTCGCGAGGTGTAAGTTTTGTTCGAATTCTTGGATGAATTCGTCGATGAGCGGCCATTTGACCCTCATTTCTTGGAGGTGCATTCTTGCACGCGGGACTTTCTGCGTGTCCTGGAACTGTTGTTGGAATTCGTCCAGGAATTGGTTCCAGGTGTCTTCGTCGTTGTCGATGATGGGGTGGAGGAGATCGACCCATTCTCCCATAGTTCTGACCCAATTCTCAACTTTGGGTCCTTGGATGAGAGTGAGCGTGATGGCGATTCGTTTGATGTATGATTGGAGTGCGGCGACATCCATGTTGACTCTGAAGTAAGCTTTGAGGGCATCTAAAAATGCGTCTGCTTGTCCTCTGTCTCCGTCAAAGATAGCTGGGAGTGCTCCCATGATTTTGGCGTCCCCTGCAACGATGACGTTCTGGGGTGCTGGTCCTGGTGCGTTTGGGTCGGCGGGGTTTCCTCCTCCATTTCCTCCGCCACCCCCTCCACCTCCTCCACCTCCTCCGCCTCCTCCGCTACGAGGTAGGGGGAAGTGGGGTCTTTGAGGTCTATAATCATCGGGGTTGGCTGGCTTGCGTCCAAAGACGCCTTTCAATTTCTCTGCTGCCGTAAATCGGGTACTGGCGAACATGGAGGTCCCCAGGGGGATGGAGGATACCAATTCTGGTGAGGGTGGTCGGGTAGCGAGTGCTGTCATTACTTGGGTTGGTACTGTGGATGTCTGCGACATTCTTTTGAGTTCGTCTGGTATGTCTGCCGTTAGTCGTGGGGCTGTTTCTGGGATGTCTTCTGACGACTCTGATGGTGCTGGGGTCGCTTCTTTAGGCGGTGGCGTGTCTTCTCTGGGCGGTGGTGTAATTAATCTTGATATGGGAATGAAGTCTCTGTGAGTGTCCTCCGATGTGTACACTCCTTCCTTGTTATATTCGTCTAGTTCGGGATGGGCTCTGCCAATGTAGCACTTGTGGCTTTTTTCTTCGATTAGGAGTTGGTACCACCTTCGTTTCTTGAAGGTCAATAGGTGTACTGCGCGTGATGGTTCAAGTGACACTACGTGGTCGTCGTGGAATGCCCAGCAAGAGAACGGGAGTCCGTTGACGTCCCTCTGATTGATGTAGAATGCGACTGTGTTAAGTGGGGCCCCTTCCTTTGGGCTTTCTTTGATATACTCCCGAGGAGCCGTGATGTTCTTCTTTTCTTAGTTTCCCGGCGGAAAGGAAACTAAGCTGAGTCTGATGTTACGGGGCTTCCTCGAAGCCGTGCGAGATAAAACAATAAGGCGTTACTCTGCCTTGAGTCGCCTTGTATACGCGAACTATGCCTCTCCAACCTAGCCACTAGGTGAGAGCGTGTGCTGAGTGCTTCCTGAAGAGATAGAGACGCTCCTAAGTCCCACTTAGGAGGAATAGAGTCTTGCACACAAGTAGAGAAGGGAACCGGATAGATTGGGCTTCGTCTTCAGGGATAGAAGACTCAGCTTAAGGCAATACAAGCCAGTAAGTACGTCTACTTATACTACTGGGTCTGGGGCAGTGTCCTAGGGATATGTAAGCAGCTGCACTAGTAGTCATCCCTAATGACTACAACTACTTATGAAACACATCTGAAACCATACTGAAACGCGATCACTGATGTACATGAAACGGACACGAAACACTACCGATACGTATCAAACCAGGGCTGTGTCCATCACTGATGCCATGCCATCAGTGGCACCGTATGCGCCCTGTAACAAGTGCTTTCCCAGCTAGGTCATGAATCAATTCAGATATAAGAGGAAGTGGATATTTATTGGGGATAGTCCACTTGTTAAGAGCCTGGTAATCTTGCGTCGGACGAAACTTCCCGTCTTTTTTTTGGACCAGGAAGAAGCCGCTCGTGTAGGGAGACTTAGAGCGACGAATTCACTTGAGGCGTAAATTCTCGGTGACAAATTCCATAGCTGCCTCCTTTTGTGCTGGAGCTAGTGGATAAACTCGGCAATCTAATGATGCTGGGGCATCGGGCTTGAGATCTATTGCATGGTCCCAGGGTCGTTTTTCTAGGAATCGCTCAGATGCTTTTTCCTGGAAGATTCTTCCAAACTTATGATATCGTTTGGGTACTAGTTGGTCCCACGTTTGCGTCTCCCTTTTTAGGTTTTCTTCAGCGGCTAGTTGACTTGCGGTGGTGGTTTTCGCCACCCACATCGTCTTGTGTTGGGAATGCCTTAGCTCTTCCTCGACTCGTACGGTGGTGAGGATCACTGTTCCCTCCAACCGCCCATCCTTCCAGTTGATTTGGGGATCTGCGGCTTCGAAGAAGGGGTACCCGAGAATGAGGTTGTCTTGCCCTATATCGGCCACGTAGAATAAGTGTTTCTTCGGTGTGCCGTTATATTTAATGATCATTACTACCGCGTGTGTGATATCCCCAAAGTGGTTTAAAGTGCCGTCGACATTCTTGACTTTGCGAGGTTTTGCGAGTTAAATACATTTCAGCTGAAGGTGTTTAACTACTCACGGGTGGATAAAGCATTCTGTGGCTCCCGTGTCCAACAGTCCTTTTTTCAGAGCTCGTTTCTTTCCAGCGTGTAATAGGAAACCAGTTTTAATTGACCGATTCTTTGCTAAATACACATTTTCTAAGTTCATGGCCTTGATGAGAGCTCCTGCATCTAGGCCTCTGAAAAACCCGAACTTAAACCGAGTTCCTGCATGGTTCGCACAAAGTCCTCTTTCTGTCCTTCCTCCATTTGTGCCAGGGCTTGCACCAGCGCTGCTCCTTTCCTTTCTTTCTTCTCTTCTTGGACTGGGGGATTCGTGTCTGACGCGTCGGACTCGGTGGTCCGGATGTGGGGCAGGCGATCCGGGCAGTTGCGTGAAAGGTGGCCTTGCTTACCGCAGTTGAAGCATCGGCCTTCCCGGCAACACTTCTCTTTTTCAGCGTCGGTCATAACTTTTCTGACCACGGCAGAAGTGTCCATTGCGTTCAGGTCTCTAATTGAGGCTCGTGGGGGGCCAGTTGCTCCGGTCCACTGGTTTCCGCGATTCTGGGCCTGGTTGAAGTTCCAATAGATTTGTTGAGGGTTTCGGGGCTTTCCCACACTCTGGTTCTGTCCCTGACTTTTTTGCTCACGCGGCTGTTTGTTATCCAGTGCCTGCCCTTGTAGCCAGCTCCTATGCATCCTTTGTGCTGCCCGACGCCATTCTAGGAACGTGGATGGGTGCTTGATATCGAGGCATTTCTCTGCCAACCTTCAAGGGAGACCGGAGGCGAATCGTTGAAGAGTTTGGGGGTCATTAATGCGGACGCCTGCTCGATCGACGAGTTCTTCGAAGTTTGCTAGGTATTCGTCGAGCTCTCCCCCTTTCATTGCTAACTTTTTTAATTCGTCCTAGGCCTGTTCTTGGACGGCGTAATCAATGAAGGATTTTCAAGATTTGGCTTTGAGGACCATCCAAGCATTGTGGCCATAGGGGATTTCTTCGAGGCTCTCCTCTATCCTGGTAAGCCACTTATGCATTATTTTGGACCACCCTCTTACTCTAGGGCCGTCGACCAAGGAGAGGAAGTAAGAGCACTTTTTGATAGGGTCCCGTGCAATGGACGTTGTTCGATTTAGCAACATGAAACGTTCGAATTTCATCAGGAATTCCTCGGTTCTTGACCTATCCCCATCGAATATCATAGGAGGGTTTCCTTCGATGCGACCGCTGCCTCCTTCCGGGGTTTCGACTTGGGCGTTGGCGATTCTGAACGGGTCGTCTCCCATTCCACGAGGCCTTCTTGGAGGTCCGCGTTCGCTGAATACCTTGGCAAATTTTCGATATGCCAGAGGAATGGAGTTTGTCTCTGGGGAGTGATCCATGGCATCGTTGGGTCTTTCTCGATAGCTAGTTTGTCTGATGTTGGTTACTCTTCGTGCCGGTTGGGGGGTTCCTGTGATGAAGTCCAATGATCGTGCGATGAGGGGGAGCTGTTCTGTGTCTAGCCATCCTCTAGCCCAATTGATGCGGGGTTGCATGGCGGCAAACCATGGGTATCCTAGAATGATTTTCTGTTCTCCCAGGTGTGTGAGGAAGAACCTCATGTTAGTACGTTTGAGTCCGGTCTGGATTTGTAAGTCCACATGGCGGGTGATATTTCCCGCTTTGTTTAGCGTTCCATCCACGTTATAGACGGGTCGTGGAGTTCTTAGTTTTTTGATGTCAAGTCGCAGTTTCCGAGCATAGTTTAAGTCGAAGAAGTTTTCAGTCACGCCACAGTCTAGTAATACTGTGCTTTCAGCCCTCTGGGATCGTGTGTGTAAAAAGAGTTTCATGGTCATGGATTTTCGATTCGATAAGTACACACGATCTGGTAATTGGTTCCTAATCCAGGCTGAACGAATTAGGCAGAGGGAAAATTTGCACCGTTGTTTTCTTCAGCACCATATCTTTGCATAAACAACTCTTTGTCTTGGGTGGAGAGTGTGTTCATTTGTTGGAAGAGTGTGTCGACACGTTCTTCTGGTTCTTGGTATTGCTCTCCACTTGGGTCTCCTTCCTGCCAGTCTATCAGGCTGGTAACACGGTTGTGTTGTTGCTTGGGTGCACAACAGTCTCGTGCAAAATGTCCCATCTTGCCACAGTTGTAGCAAGCTCCTTGAGTGCATCTCTTGCTTGGATTGTTGGTGGTTTGTTTCCGTTGATCTTCCAAAGAGGGTTGGTAGAGTTTCCAGGGGCATCTCGTCGTCCTGTTCCGGGACGCTATGGATGCTTTTGGCACGACTTGAGGGTCGACTTGGGAGAGGCATTTCGGGTTGGGTGTTGGCCATGGCGGCGATTAGGGAGGCCCAGTCTACTCCTCCCATAGGTTCATGTACTAGACGTAGACTGTCTCTTGCTACTCTAATGGCCATGAATTTACTATCTTTTCTTTCAATTTTGAACCACATGCCATAGACATTGGTTACAGCTTTGTTTGCTCCCCTGAAGTTCCCGTAAAACCCAACCCACGGTACCCCGTCCTTTGTGGGAGTGAGGTGATTTGCATTGAGCCTTTTGTCATAGGGGATATCCTTTGCTCACTGTTCCAGTACGTTGACATCGAATGGTAGCGGGATGGCAACTCTATCTTCTTTTGTAGGGATATCGAGGCCCAACGCCTGAAGGCATAGCTCTCGCCATCCTAACCGTTCTGGTATCTTTCCTTAAGTGCACGCGCTCAGTCCTGCTATTTCGGACATTCCTTCGGGTGTCTTATTTGAGACTTTCATAAAGATAAGCTCATTCTAATGTCACGCTCAGGTAAGCGTGTCACTAGGTCGTGTGACGCGTTTTGGGTGACGCGTTGCACGTAACGCGTCCTTCAGTTTTTGGGCTTCTCAGGCGAGACTTCAACAGCTCGCGTTCTCGTTTTCGTGACTTCTTGTAGTAACTTAGATGACAATAAAACTCTCTAAGATTGATCCCAAGCACTATAGCAGCTTGGGGTGCTTCCTGAAGCATTCCTAAGGCACTCCACAGAGAATAGCAGTAACAACCTGATATTCACGAAGAGAACGAGCTTAAGGCTCATTCTCTCTTAGCTATGGGTTTATATACATGGCAGGGGAGTCATACATGAAGTACCGAGTCACTACACGACCGAATCATCAATCTACGAATCATTCTGAGGGAGCCACATGCGTTTTCGAATAGTCAAGTCGTAAAGACTCGACTCGTTTCACGTGATCGTGGGATACTACAGATAATCGGATATCGTACCAACTAAGTATCTAATCGAGCTGATAAATCCTCTAAGGGAGAATACAAGTCATAACAGCTTCTATGTTGCAGAAATGGGTGGAGACCACATGGTTCTCGGCTATCCCTGGTTTGTTGCAACAAATCTGACACCTAACTGGGCCCAAGGGACCATGGAAGCCGCTGTCATTGTCAAAACAGCAGGGGCGACCACCACAAGGTTCGGAAAATGTGCTGTAGTAGCTGGCATGTGAAGTGTTATTGTCAAAAATCAGCCATTGCTCAAGAAAGGGGATGAACTATACCTATGATTTGCCAAGACGACCATTGCCCAACAACTAGCAGAGAAAGCGACCACAGGAGAAGAGAAACCATGGAACGAGATCGTACCAAAGCCCTATCACAAGTTTGAGAAAGTGTTCAGCAAAGAAGCAGCCAAATGATTCCCCCCTTCAAGACCTTGGGACCATGCAATCGACCTCAAGCCAGATGCCCCAGACATCATAGACTGTAAAATATACCCACTAACAGTAGAAGAACAAGAAGTGCAGAATAAATGGCTGGATGAACAGGTCAAGATGGGGTACATTGGAGGGAGCAAGTTGAAGTACACCTCACCCTTCTTCTATATCAAAAAGAAGGACAGAACACTTAGGCCAGTGATTGACTATCGCAAACTGAACCAATGGACAATCCGCAACAATTATCCACTCCCCCTCATTGATGAACTGATCGACCGACTTACTGCTAGGGCGGATCAACCTGCTGAGTTATTCACCAAGCTGGATGTACGATGGGGCTATAATAACATTTGTATCAAAGCTGGAGATCAATGGAAAGGCGCCTTTAAAACAAACAGGGGCACCTTTGAACCACTCGTCATGTTCTTTGGGATGACTAACTCACTAGCGACCTTCCAAGCTATGATGAATCACCTTTTCAAGGAGTTAATTGACAAAGGATATGTGACCATTTACATGGATGACATTTTGATACACACCCCCAAAGACTATCGATTGCACTGAGACATTGTCCAGAGAGTATTACAGCTCATGTTGGACAATGACCTGTATCTGAAGCCCAAAAAATGCGTCTTTGAGGTGGAGCAAGTGGAATACCTAGGAGTCATCATCTCAGCAGGCCAAGTCGCAATGGACCCAGTCAAAGTCGCCGGAGTTAGACAATGGAAAACTCCAAGAAATGTCAAAGACATACACTCATTCCTTGGCTTCCTGAACTTCTACAGGCGATACATCTGGGGGTTCAGCACCAAAGCGGCTCCTCTGAACAGATTGGTGGCTCATTGCACTAAGGGACATAAGTTCCAGTGGGGAAGGGAAGACGAACAAGCGTTTCGAGGACTAATCATGGCAGTCACTGAAGCTCCCATGCTTGCACAACCAAACTTTGATCACCCGTTCATCATTGATACTGATGCATCCCAAATCACAATAGGGGCGGTCCTACAACAACATGATAAGGAAGGACGACTTCGACCAATTACCTACCTGTCCAAAACGTTGGATCAACAACAAAGAGGATGGGATATCTATGACAGAGAATTATTTGCTGTGGTCGAAGCCCTTAAGACCTGGAGGCAATACCTCCTCGGAGCCAGACACCAGGTCTTAATTTGAACCGATCATAACAACCTCCAGTATTACAAGAAACCCCAAAACCTCAACCAGAGACAAGTCAGATGGATGCAAGAAATGGCCGATTATGATTTCAAACTGAAACATCGGCCAGGGAAACAAAATCAAGTTGCAGATTTCCTGTCAAGACCATTCAAAGGAGAAGAAAAGGACAATGAGGGAATTGTCATGCTCCCACCTGCACGATTCGCCAAAATGGAATTCCCAAAGGACGATCAACAGAGATGAGCAATAGTAGCTAGATACCATGACTATCCATCAGCTGGGCACCCAGGAATTGAACAAACCAAAGCCCTAGTGAAGCGACAATTTGAAGGAAACGACATCAACAAGTTCACTGAACAATATGTAAGAGGATGTGCGATGTGTCAAGAAAACAAAGTACGCACCAGCCAAAACAAGGTGCCTCACTACCCACTAGATGTCCACCCAGACCGAGGGCCATTCCAGAGTATATCCATCAACCTTATCACTGACTAACCACAGAGCAATGGATACAATGCCGTCCTAACAGTGATAGACCAGGGATGTACCAAAGCGACACGATTTCTCCCATGTACCAAAGAGATCACTGCAGAGGGAGTAGCTGCTCTTTACTTCCGACACTTGGTCCCCTGGTTTGGCACCCCAGACCGTGTAATCTCAGACAGAGACCCCCGTTTCACATCAAAATTCACTGCAGAACTCTGTCGCCTCATGGGGATCCAACAGAACGTATCAATGGCTTACCACCCCCAAACTGATGGTCAGACAGAACACCTCAACCTGTGGCTGGAACAATACCTCAGACTCTGGACCGCCAACAATCAAGGGATGTGGAGCAACCATCTGACAATGGCAGAATTCACGCATAACACATGGCCACAAGAGAAAACTGGATACTCCCCCCACTTCTTGCTGATTGGCTACGACCCTGAAGTCAAATTTGAGGACGTACAATCAGATGTTCCAGCCCTACAGGACCGCCTCTGGAACATTAAAAGGGCTAGAAGCGACACGACACGCCTATACCAGCAGGCAACCCCTTACATCACTAAACGACAATTTCAGATAGGAGACAGAGTGTGGCTTGATGGACGCAATCTCAAGACGCATCATGAGACACACAAGCTAGCCCCCAGACACTATGGACCCTTCACAGTGACCAAACAAATTGGGAAGGTGGCGTATCAAGTGGAACTTCCAGAACAATGGAAGATTCACAACGTGTTCTATGTCAATTTGCTATCGCCTTATGTGGAAACGGAAGAACACGGACCCAATTATGAAAGACTACCCCCAGACGACATTGATGGCAAAGAAGAATGGGAGATAGAACAGGTCCTAGACTCTAGATGTTATGGCTCCAAAGGGGCCAGTTGGCGAAGTGCCTTCTGAGTTCTTCTTACAAGTGACAACCAGTCACCTGACTGTGGGAACTTGATGGTCCGGGTAACGCGTGACCGACTGTCACGTGTTCTTGACCTGCTGACTAAACACTAGTCACATGGAGCTTCTTAGCTAAGCAGAGCTAAGAGGCGACTTA
>QFEA01000513.1:25054-39733 GCA_003315975.1 Lactifluus echinatus | reverse complement strand
CTACCATGCTCTCCACGCAGACTTGACAAATTTCAGAATTATTGGGCTCCGGACGAGGAACGGAACGTGCAACACGACCTCGGCTCTCCGCGGATTTGGCGCCGACGGCAGGTGCCGGCCTGTGAATGCTGTGACGGATTTTCCCCATGACACCACCTTCTTTTCTCACCAACTTAACTTGCTATTGGGTCCGATACTCTGACGTCGATAGCACAGTCGATGACTGTCATTTGCTCCAGCGCATCAGAGAGTGCTTTCTGTAGCAGTCGAGTCAAGGTGAATTAACTAGAATGGTAATTCTTGTCAGTCCAGAATTGGGACAGACAAGACGCCCCTCGTGCCAGCGCCCCCAACACTATATGTTTCTTCTTTTGGCCGTTTATGTGGCCAAATCCGTCCTGGTCGGCGATACTTCGGAGATCAACCTCTGCGGTTGCCAACTTCCCGGGAGATCTCTGCATTATCACTTCGATGACGGTGCAAATCCGCTCCCTTCCGGGCGTCGAGAACAACGGTGGTTCATCGACCGCACAGGCGCAGAGATAATGGGGGGCGTTCATCTAGAAGGTAACCTCGCGAGGGCCATCTCCATGGAGGATGTAGCCGACTCAGGCCAAGTGAAGACAAGAGATGAACGCATCAGGTAAGTAAACCGAGGCCCACCAATCACTGCAATCTTGTTCTAAAAAAACTCAAACAAGGAAGGAACGTGGTCAGCTGCAGAGTGCGTGGCTTCCGCACGATATCGTCAAGTTGATCCTGGTGGCATTGTGTTCACAGATGAAGCTCTGGAATCAGCCACCTGTTCTGTATCAGAAGTCGACAGCGAGGGCTGCAGCCCAGGACAAAAGGAAGGTCACCACGACGATAACACTTGGTCTAATAACAAACACATGGATCAGCTGAGGTCCTGCCACAGCACCACGGGGCCTAATCTCGGACTCTGTAGTCGTTCTGAACTTTGAAGCTTCTCGAAAGCCGTTTCATTTGACCGTTCAGGAAATCTTCTTCCAACGTCTTACTCGTGATCATGAACCATGCGCACGGCGTTACGGCACTGTCGTCATCCTTCGAGAATTCACCACGTTCCCGATTCCTAATTCTGCACTGCAACTCTGAATGACTTGGGCTGATTTGTGAATAGTTCGGTATGATATGGAAGCCTGCCAATGCTCCCTCACACCTCTTGTGATGAACAATGATACAGGTCTCTCGTGGGAATTGCAGTGATGTGAGAGATGGAGACGAGTGGATATTACAATAGTGAACAAGACTGCTAGATGCATGCCATAGTCTCATTTGGCAAGTTGATGGTTGAAGCTCCCTACATGCACTATGTCGTCTGCACACCCCATTGTACCACGAAACGCAAGGAGCAGACAACCATATGATGTGGCGCTATAGACTTCACAACGATGAGCGCATCATTCTCCGTGATATTGCGCGCTCTAGACAACACGCCCCATGTGGCTAGTGAGATGTAATTATGACGGCATGGGTGAAATCAACAAAAGTGCTCTTAACAGAGAGAGGAATGCATGTCTACGGGGGAGAGGTGTGAAAAACGGTGGAGGAGCGTAGACCGAGGAAAGGAAGAAGACACCGATGACTTCGGCAAGATATGTGGGTGAATTGCTACGATGTGTGAGTCGATTTAATTCATTTCGGAGAGTGAATAAAGATCAACATGGCTTGTTCACCGGAGAAGTTATCATCGTCTCAGGAGACAGTCGTCAAGTCGGGAGATGTGTGTGTGACTTGAACGCACTGGCAATTCCCCCCCTGTTCCTACGTGGTCGCGACGTCGACGTTCAAATTACGGGGATCAAACGCGATAGTATGCATCAAAAGTAAATAAGTCCGCAGTCAGCAAAGCCCGCGCAATGGCCGTGGTCCAACTGCGACAGCACCGACGTTGTCCCGTTCTAGTCCGTACGCCCACACCGTTCATTGGCTTCAACACGTGCGGCTCGTCACATTAATCTAGGACAGTCACAGTCAGGTGTCCCGGTGTGGTCTCGGGTCCGGCTGCTGATGTAGCGCCCGAGTCGTCAAGAAGTGCCTTGTCAGGCAAGAAGTGCCTTGTCAGGTACACGCGCGGCAACGGTTTGATTCGGTGGCAGGGGTCATACCACCTGACCGTTGAATTGTAGTCACATGATCAGACGCGCCAAGGCCGCGAAGCGTCAAGTCGAGCAACTCGTCCGTTAAAGTCTTTAGAGACTGTCTAGTGTGCAGGCCCTTAGAGGTGCGTGCGTGAGTTCGATAAATAGAGGGATGGCAGAGAGGGAGAAAGAGAGATTAATGTGTAGAGCACGGGAGGAAGCGGGCGGTCGTGGTAGTCATCATGGTCGAGATGCAGCAAATCCAGACGATCCGTTCTATTGGGATGTTTTATGCCGCTCTCTCTCTCTCGCTCATCTTACGGAGGACATACGCGGGTTTGTGAATAATGTGATACTGTATTAACCCCGTAGGGTTGGACTAGGATGTCAGCCTAAGGTGCAAGCTAAGGAAGAGAGCATACAGTTCCAATTTAAGGGATGCACTAAAATCTGTGGTGGCGCAGGAGAGGCACGTACGTAGCCCGGCGGCGGCGTATGCCCCGAGATTGCTGCATTCCGAGGCCAGCCGCCGGACTCACCTTATACCCGTAATTTATGTTCGTGCCTGATTTGAAACCTGTCAGATCGCCAAGGATGAGCGGGCGAATTTCGTAGCCGATAGTCGTTCTAACATTAAAAGAGGGAACAACCGCACATTGTACCCGTGTACCCCATGCGAGGGTCGTATGAGTACCAGTATTATTTGCCATCCAGAAACTGAAGAAGGGAGGTGAACGCTGAGTCATGATCGTAAACTGTGCTGCTGTTTCATCGTAGTTTGTCGTTGTCCACTACTTCCATGACCATCACGACTATGTCCATACACGATGTAATGCCTGGCAGTTTGCGTGCAACCTCGACTTCGGGGAGGAAAAGGATGTCTTGTTTGCATTGATGGCGCTCGTTGCGATCGCGATCGCAGTGGTTTTGATCGCGAGGGCAACGTCGTAATCCTTGCACAGAGATCTCGTTGTGGGGCTGCCTGTGGGACTATTTCTGCGGTAAGGTGTCGTTGTGGGTGGCAGGGGTAGTCGTGCAGTAGTGACCAAAGCAGGAGTAGTCGTGTCGTGGTTGTGTGCCTTTCGTGTTCACGGTGCGTGGGCATACGTGGTGGGTGTTGTACTTGTTATGATAGTGGACCCAAGTCAGGGAGAGGCGATGAAGCTGGCCATGCGTCATATCTGTTGTTGGGTCTGCATGGTCCTGGCCGTAGATACTGGCCAACAACCTGAATGTGTAAAGAGAGGAAGCGGGATGGCGCGCAGGCCTTTGGACTTGTCTGGGTGCAGAGACAGGTGAGAGAAGGAAAACACCACGAACAGTAGTAAGAAGATATTCGACTCCTATTACCGGCATGGCTGAGAAGACTGAGGAGCGTAGCAGGGTTACGTTTGGGACGGAGCTTGCAGTGGTCGGTCACGATTAGGTATGCCAAGGATAAGAGGCATGAAGTTGCTATATATGAACACATTGGAAGAAAAACATAATGAAAGACATGAAAAGACGTGCGTATGCACTTTGTCTGACCTCTTATTTGGCACAATGTCAACAGTTGCCATGTTCCCATGTTAAGATGAAAACATCCTGTCGTGGGAACCATCGTAGTATAAGCAAACTTCCATTACCACCCGAGAGTCTAAGCAAGCCAGGGACCATGTCCTGTAAGCAATCGCCTAAGCTCCCTCACTCGCCGAGCATGCGTACTCGCATTGAAAGGTGTTAACAGATGGAGGTTCTGGGCCCTAGCGCTGGTGAGGAGGGTCCGTCAGACGAAACAATGAGGCTGTCTGTAAGCTAGGGAGAGCAGAAGGTCGAGATTTTTAACTTGATCGACACTGTCGTGGATGAAGCCGATGAGGGCTGGCAAAAAAAAGGTTGAGGATTGAGAAAGTTGAGTTGATTAGAGCTGGCGGTGACACATTGTGATGACGAATGGCATGTGCCTGCCCTGGGTCATGTGAGTGAGAGCGTGACGACTGTTTCTCCACACTGGGTTCCGCCTCCTCCCGTGCTAGGCCATTCCCTCCTGTGGCTTGAGGCTCCTCAATGGCAAACAGGTCGTGATCAGGTGGCCCACGCGCGGGCTGGCCGCGGATGAGACATTGGCGTTCAAGCCGGGGTCTTTCCCTCTACTCTTGACAGCACCGGCATCAGCGCGACTGTGGCGTGTTTATTAATAACTTAGGCGCAGTGCCCTGCAAAGCCGCCTCGGCGCCCACGTGGCTCACTGATTTTGCTTTCTTTGCCGGCAGTCTGGTCGCCGTCCGGTAGTAACAGCCGTATCGAATCGCCCCGTCCTCAGGTTGAGCACCTCCGGTGCTGGGTGAACAGTCTGCATTCGGTGCGCTGTACAGTGCATAGTCGCCCGCCAATCGCCCGCGGGAGCCCAAACCCATTGGGAGTCAGGGATCGGCTTCGCTTCCACGACATGACAGTTTGTGATGTCGGGACCCCGGAAATCACTACAGTCGAGCGCTGGCGGAGATTTTGTTGCTCGCAAGGGGCGTCGACGAACACGCACGCACATCCTTTAATTAGGCCCGCTGTCGACGGTAAGCCAGGTGTTTTGATCGCCCGCTCTTACTTTCCCCCACCCAACATCGAGTCTTACGAGCTTTATCCCCATGGGCAATTTTCTCAGCTCCCTTCACCCTCGTCGCATCCTCTGCGGCCTTATGGAGGCTAGCGCAAAGGATCCCGTACATCCGTCAGACAATCAGGACAGCCAGAAAGTGGCTCCACCAACGAAACGACGGGCCCTTCTTGTTGGCATTACCTATGCTAACCCATTCAATACATGGTCACAGTTGGAGGGTCCCCATGAAGACGTCAATCGCTATCGAGATCTGCTCATAAGTGCGTAATGACGTGTCTTATCTATGTTTCTCCCCTCAAGGATGATCCTCAGGCACATATGACTACCGCCCAGAAGACGTCGTCGTACTCAAGGATAACCTTAGCCTGCCTGAGGACTCTCAACCCACTCGCGATAATTTGGTTTGTAATACCAAGTCATCACCACCCTATGTGCGCATTAACATGGTACACAGATTCGTAAGCTGAACGGCTTAGTTTCTGATGCCGCGCCGGGCGATAGATTCACTTTCTTTTGTAAATCTCCATCCTTTTTACCCTCCAGAATCTGACACCCCGCGATAGACTCTGGTCATTCCTCTCAGCAGAAGGCTACTAAAGACCTCGAGGAGGAGGACGACATGGACGAAAGTGCCCTTCTTTCCTTCTGCACAAATTCCCTATCTGATGTGTGTGCATTCATGTAGTGATCATTACAAGCGACGAGAAACCTATCATAGATGACGTTAGTCACATTCTCGTCCATGTAGTGTCACGTTTTGGCTGAAGTGTTTCTAGGAGCTCAAAGCGATCCTTGCTTCCATCCCAGTTGGCAGCTCTCTTGTCGTAAGCTTATTGCCAGCCTTCAATTTTTTTTTCACATCCACTTATACTCTGTTCAAGGCGATCCTTGATACCTGTCATTCCGGAACACTCCTCGATCTTCCTCACCACCATTGCAATAGCGTATACGTTCCATGGCAATCCAAAGGGAAGCGTCGAACGATGACCATGCAGAATATCAATGGTTCGATTCCGCATCATTTTCTGGTTCATGGCTCATGCACTGACACCCGCTTAGTGCGCAGCCAGGCAACGGACTTCAGCAGCTCGATAGCCCAGGGACCTTGGTCAATTGAAAGTGTCATGGACGACCAGCCTACTGACCCTGCGTCTCCACAAACGCCTCAAGCTGGTCCCCAATCCGGCGGAGGTTCCCCTACGGATCAACGCAAGCTGTCTATAGAGGCACCGTCACCCAGGCGTTCGCGTCCACGGGAACGTGCGCTATCCGCATCACATCCTCGATTCGCTTCTCCAGAGCCACGCTTTGTTTGCAATGGCTGGTGCGAGTACAGTGAAACCCCACATCCGAACGTGGTAGGTATCGTGCCATTGGCCCCGGACGAGCCGTGACCTCATGTCTCTTGGCAGCTCTCGATATCTGCCTGCTCGGATCTACAGAGCGCATGGGAAGGCCCGAACGGCTCACTGACCACAGTTCTTTACAATTATCTCAGTTAGTGTATTCTGTCGACGACAGCTAGACGGAAGGCCTGACATTTTTATCAGAGACCCACAACCACCCAACGTATCGGGATTTGATGTCGCATATCAAGTACGTTCGGTTTGGTGTACACTCTTTCCTCTCATGTGAACGTTCATGCGTTGGGTTTGTAATATTTAGCTTCCAACTGCATGATAACGCGCTGGCATTGCATGAATATACACGTGACCAAAGAAAGAAGGCGGCTCGCGGCGAAGGAAGTGGATTCGAGGGAGAGCTTGACAATTTCCAAGAACCAGAATTAAGCAGTCTCGTAAAACTGGTGCGTGCTCATATACTCGATTGTTTCATTTGTGTACTGATGGCGTTGTGCGTAGAATATGGATGACATCCTGCAGTTGTGAGGCGCCCGGGTGTTGTCTATATTTTTTTCCATTTGCGAGCATGACAACGCCAGGACTTTCCATTTTCACATACCCTTCCCTTTCTCGTCTATTACTACCTGCACAGGGTAAAGGACTGTATCGTTTGTACGCATACCACTTTTCCGATTCACCGGCCTGTCCCTTTTAATCCCACGCATTGATCTTCGACCTCGTTAAAACGCGTCAAACGCGTGTAAAATCACGGCATTTTGTACAGGATGTATACGCGTTCTTGTGTATTTGCCCCGCTCGATCTTGAGGTGGCCCTGCATGATCGGTAATTGTATGGTTTATTTGTTCCGGAAACGCGATGCATGCGGCTGAGGTCAGAAGGTGTAGGTATGCGGAGGCAAAATGGGAGCAGGCGGAAGTTGGTCTGCAGTTCGCCTCAAACTTCGCCTCAAACTCAAAACAATTCGATCTTGGCGCAGATTGCTGTGGTGCCCACCCTGTGTTTTGTGGATCTGCAGAGAAATGAAAGCTGGTGTCGAGCGCGTTCAAGGCGAAGGCGCGATGTTTTGGGCAGGCCGGCAGCGGTGATCCAATTCCCAAAAATAAACGCCAGACGCCGGAACCCGGCCGGGAATTCTTGGCCAAATGGTGGCACAGGTCGAATCCTGGACCTGGATGGGAGAAAGGAAATCTCTTTGTTCTCGATATGTGATTTATGTAGTGCATATCTATGTAAATGATCAACGATCAACACTGGCGAACACGCATCCTGCGCGTGTGAGAAACGACAGCCCGCAGACACCCATCACACCCTTGCAGACCACGACTGGTGCGTTACGATTACACTGCTTACACTGCATGATGTGCACGTCGTTTCACAGCCATGCGGAAAGTAGACAAAACCCAGGACCGTGTTCCTTCACTGAGGCCATAAGTGAACAAAACCGGGTCTGTAGTGCTATGTGCCACACTAACGTAAATGACCAGACCACGGGTCACCAACGAAGCTTATTCGCTGAACGCTCAAAGGCCTGCCCGTGCACGCATGTCTGCCTGGGTTTCGCTCTCCGTCATGTCCTCACATAAAGCATCATACTCGGGGTTGCCACCAAACAGCCCCACCCTCTTGGGTAGAACATCGACATGGGGTGCTGCTCCTCCACAATTCAACCCGAGGACTCTTCATCCCCAGCCCCCTCCAACCCACGACGACAAGATTCTTCGCGCGAAGGGTTCTCCGATCGTCCCACTCATGTGGCCACACCTGTTCGCACGTCCTCCTCGGGTGGTAGCACGAAGCCAGCTGGTGTAACAGCTGAAGGCGGTAAAGCTGCCACGGTCGCATCCGTACTGCCCGATCCCACCGTAGTGACTCCTGAGCGCAGAATGCCCCGGCCCCGGCGTCGCGAGACAATGCCCCCGTCCCCACATGACGTCGACGTTCCCACGCCGCCACCACATCGTCATCGTGCTACCG
Organism: Lactifluus echinatus; assembly: GCA_003315975.1. Classification (NCBI taxonomy): domain Eukaryota; kingdom Fungi; phylum Basidiomycota; class Agaricomycetes; order Russulales; family Russulaceae; genus Lactifluus; species Lactifluus echinatus. The sequence goes on along the minus strand of QFEA01000513.1, from coordinate 31,693 downwards.
GGCTTGAGCAGTCGAGGTCCATGGGCCCGATGATGAACATGGCGAACGAACGCCGCCGCGAGAGCCCATCTTATTTCAATAGGGTGATGTCTTACAGTCCTGCGGCGACCCTAGGTTCTTTGTCACCCCCAAATGAGGAAATGGGAGCATCCGATTCCAGTAGGGAATATCAACGCCGCAGTCCCACCAGAGCTGCGACAACCGGCTTGTCAAACAACTTCTCCCGACAACCTTCGCGGACAATGTCCATAAATACTAAAAGAGTCCAACCATTAATCCCCAGAGTGCACGAAGTACTTTCTAACTCTAGGTATGCGTTCAAAGTCTCAAACGTTGATACATAAGCTACAACTGTCACGGTTGTTCACAGATTCAGAATTTTGGTTGTGGGGAAGGTGCGTGCTAGCCACGAGATATCACACACGTCAAGTTGAAACAACTTTTCATTGCAGAAGGGCTCGGGCAAGTCTTCGCTTATGAATGCTGCCTTCAAAGTGGATATGGCTGTACGTGGCCAATTATTTGTCATGTCGCTTCTCGGCCAGCTGACCACGCGCCGGTGGAGAAAAGGTAGCACAAGTAACCGGATCCAGGAACACTGATATCAACTTCGAGTTTCGTCCGCGCGATAATCGCTTCCTCGTTATCCACGAGTATTCTGGTTTCGAATCCGGAAATGCTCAACACCTGCAAACCATCGCAAAGTTCATCGCCGACCGAACCGATATGAACCGCCCATTTTCAGAAAGATTACACGCTATCTGGTAAGGAGTAATATTAGTGTCTGAGATGGTAAGCATGGGTATCTAATGGAAGCTCCACTTAGGATATGCATCCCTACGTCGGACGTCATTGATGGGAAGCTTGGAGATGGGTTGGAAGGAATATTGGGCATGCGAAAAGGTGAGCAACACACTTAAATTACACACTTTTCATTAATTAATAGAACACCCGACCTTTAGTGCCCGTCGTTCTCGTGCTCACAAAATTTGACTTGAGCGTTCCTGGAGGCGACATCGCTGGCGGTGACCGTGCGAGGGGCAAGGCTCAAGCTACGTACGAAGCATCATGTCGCATGCTGCTACGTGCGGACCTCAGGGATGTGCCAGTTGAGGTCGTCTCTAGTACTTCCTCTCTCTGCATGCGCTACATGGAAGGGCTCTTTGACTCCCTTGCTTGTTTATAGCGAAATTGGAACATTGTGACCTCGAAAAGCTGATTGCGACAACACGCCGGCTACTGCTGGTGGACGCTCGCAGGGCCATTACATCTTCTGCGGCACAACAACCAAAGCCACAACTTTCGCCTGTCCTAGTTGCATGTTCGGTGGCACAGAGAGCAAGCCGTACTGCCATCATCGAGACTTCTATCGAGTTTGTAACACCACTATCACTCTTAAATCTGTGTTCTCACCTACTCGTACAGAATCGGACAGAGCCGTGAGTCCGATACATCCACCTCCCGAATGAAACATAATTTCCAACGAGTTCCTTCCGCCACTAAGGTTATTGGTGTAACCTCGGCTCAAGTCCTGATTTTACCAATAGGACTTTGAGAGACTGCGTGGCCATCATTCACACTGATGTTGTCGATGTCTGGAATTTTCGTGATAGCAATAAGGTTAGAACTCATCTATTCTGATCCTGCTATGATTGCCTGAGCAAAAATTAGTATCTGTCGAGTGACATGTTCAAGGCTCAGATTTGTGACCTTGTCCAGGATTTAACAGGTCCGCCGACCCGCGTCCCGTTAGGGTAAGCGTGACAACAATACATGAATCAAATCAAATGTCCGATAAATTATCTTCTCGCAGCTCCAAGCTGATCAGTACATCAGGAACCATTCCTGCTCCGTCGTGGCAAACTGCTCCGTACCGTGGCTCGTAAGCAATTCTTCCTTTTCCATCAATTTGGTCTCATCTATTCGTTAGTAATGAGGATATCTGCTGTGCAATGGGCTACATCGTAGACCTCACCGTTATCCTGGATTATCTCTTTAGGTCTCGTGAATATGTGTCACATCGTCAAGTTCTGTCTGCAATAGCAGACTTTGTTAATTCTGGTCGCAAAATCCGAATTCACAACGATATTCGCAACTTTGTTGGCGCAGTGTCCGAATCGATGCATCTCGAGCATGATTTATTCCTCGAGAAAATTATTGATTTAATATCTTCCGCCCTCAGCAATTGATTTGCATGGGTGAGTAACCCAAAGTATTCACTCTTTGGAGCGCTGCTGACGCTGTAGAAACAAGCCACCTATGATATACGCGTTCTCTTTTATCTGCCATCGGTTTCCTGACCTCTTTCATCTGGACAGTACAGTTATGGGATGATATTAGTCCTTATGTCCTTTATATTGCTCCACGCTTGTACGCTAATCGTGCTGTGCAGTTTAGCAACCCCGCCCTAAGCGGTGTATTGGCAATTCCACGCTGTAGTGCCATCCATTCGCTGACCCGTCTTGGCTGGTGGAAGTCCTATCAGGTGACGCTGCGAGCGAAATTCTGTTCTGGTATTGACAACCAGCGAAATTCACAAGGCTAGGAGATGACGCAGTGAGAACACGTGCAGCGTTTCTTGACACGACGCATAGATCATTGCCACGACGAAAATCCGTTCGAAGTTCGAAAAACGAGTCCATCTGACGTGGTCAACGGACTCAGACTTGATATACGATATCTCCGTAAGAGTCATACGGCGTCGGCAGGTTTGCCGCCGCGACAGATAGTGCTGGCAGCGACATCAACATCTATTACACACTTAGTGATATGAAAAAGGTCCAAGTCTCTGTATGCGATAGTACTAGTGTCGTGCATAGGAAGAAAATGTGTGCAATGTGTCGTAGGCCGTGTTGAAGACCGGGGCGAGTGGGCAATTATCGACCGCAGTACTATTGGCCCACGTACTGAGACATGCGGTATTTACTGATGGTGGTTCCTGACCCTGTATACGTAGACCTTAAATGTTTGCAATTTGTTGCGGGGCGAGTGGCCATGGGCAAGTATCGATTTCAGTGACCCGCGCATGAGCACGCGTGTCAGTTGGTCAGTAAATGTAGCATATGCTACATTTACTAACGCCGATTTTGATGATTTTGTTTTTTCATCCAATTTGCATTAACTAATCCGCGTTGCATAAAAAGCTAGGGACGAGCACGGGTCACCCGCGGGTACTTTTTGCGTTACCCTGACCCGCGGGTTATACCTCAACGGGTTGCGCGGGTGCGGGTGCGGGTGCTGGGTACAACGGATTCCACTTAGTAATATTGTGCATTAGAGTAGTATTACTTTCGGAATGATGATAAGCATTGATAGCTATAAAGCTATTTTATCCCACCCATCCTCCAAATCTACACGCCTCTCCCCTTTAACCTCGTCCAAGGCAGGAAAGGCCATGCAGTGTCGAGTGCGTGTGGTGTCGGGCGCTGAGGCTGGGCCAGCTGCGCGGGCGGGTTGACTGCGGGTAAGCGGGTCACAGTTCTGCAACCCGAACCCGCTGTGACCCGTACCCGTGCTCTTCCCTATAAAAAGTACATCAAAAATCGAGTGAAATACAGAAACGTCTGAGGCAAGGCTCTGAACTTTTTGGTCTATACAATAAATAGCTTAAAGAAGTTCATGCATTTTTTGCTGCAAAACGAATTCACTCGCCTTTTATCTTAAACTGTGGACTAGACGCAACAAAACGCGAGAATTCAGCAACTTTGGGTTTTATAGTGTAAGTTACAGGTGGCTCTAACTGGTTCCGGAGGATCCGAGCTTCGACATGACGAGGCCACGCGAAACATCAAAAAAAAAGGGTTTAAGTAGGCGCTTCTGAAACTGCAAACTATACTGTAGTAAGTAGTCTACTACCCCGCATGCCTGATCTGCCGCGTAGTGGCGGAGGGCGTAAGAGGGCATGCGGCATGGGGGTGCCAGCCACCTGCATTAGGGCCGAGGGTTGAGGATTGGAAAAGGCAACCCAAAACTCTTTCCAACGACGGCGTCCTATGTGAAGGAGATATAAGTTCCGTCCACAAACCCATTAAGCATCGTGCGATTGTGAAAGGGACGGGTTTGGGACCTGCGAGCCATCACGACGATTTTTCGACTGAGGTGGTGCAACTGTATAGTTGCGTGGGGCTGGGAGCAGCAGCGTCCGAGTCAGTCTCCGCTATACACAAGCACAGACGACTATTAATGAATGAGCATATCAACCGACACGTACTGTAGGTCACACCTGGCCGTCAACAACAGTATGTCCTAACCTAACATGCCGCATACTCGAGGCTACTAGCGCTCCACAAGATGGTGGCGGACAGGAACCAATCCGGAATAGGCAGCTGCGAGCGGACCTGCACCGTTCCAGCAGCTCAAGTGGGACGATCATGCCAGTCTTGGGGCGAATTCCGATTTCATCGGCTGGTGTGGTCCCTATAAACGAGGATGAACGAGGATGAGCGACACCTTATGTAGAAACGGCGTAGGGTGAGGGCGTCAATTGCATGTTCCAATGCAGGTGGAAAGTCCCAACATGACAGGGAAAGTGATGTCTACCACCCCATTGTCTGTAACATCCATAAAAGCATAAAAGCCTTGCCTGATAAGTGGAAAGGATGAAGTAGTTACTATAATGTATAGACATAACCCATGATCTGTGCAGTGACTCAGGGCACGCTATATGTTGTATGCTGAAATAGAATCGTTAGAGTACGTAGCAACGTTACAAGAATATGCATGTAATCGGTGTGTACCATAGTATGTACGTAATTACAAGAGACGGGGAACAGGCGGAAGCTCTTAGCAGCTAGAAGCATATATCGGCTGGTGTGATGGGCGTCTCAATCTCGTAACAGAGAGCGGAGAGCTGGCAGCAATAGCGCTCCATTTAGCTGCTGTCTGGGGGTGGGGTGCAAAACTGGGCAATCAAGTCGATGGTTTTCTCGAGAATCAGGTCATTTCCGCGATACGTGAATTGGGCCGCCCCCGTAACGAAGCGGTGGATGTCATTGTGGATCCGGCTCCGAGGGCCAGACCTGTCAAGGTGATCCATGATCGACTGTACGACTGTAGCCGACACTTCACGACCAGAGAAGAACAGCTCATGCTGGATGACCATAAGGTCTACAATATAGCCCATTATGCAGCATATGTTCCCGGTACTGGACGAACATGAGGCAGGAATACTGTGGTTTTGAAGAAATTTCTCACCTGTTCTGGTATGTAGTCCTCACCCATTGTGCCGCAGGTGCACCCTGAGTGCCATCTAAGTTGGAGCTATCGTTGATCCCTTCAATCTTGTTTGTTGATTCCGTGTGGAAGATTATGACTCACCTCGGCGACGCGCCGGCAGGTGGCGCAGCCAAGTCTTTGACAAGGTGAGACATCAGTATTTTGAACTGGCTACTCGAGAGATACTGGCCGCTTCCTTCAGCGAACAAATCCACCATTGATGAAAAAAAATCAAACCTTGTTTGGATCACGTAGGTTCCAAACCTGAACAATATCGGTGCGAATGGTGTCTACGCAATACTCCAGGGTCCGACCAGCAAACTCGCGACTAGATCCGAGATTGCGCCAATACTCTAAAATGATCGATGGATCCCTTCAGAACGACCTAAATTCTGGGTTAGACATGTTGTACTCACGGACCCGTCCAACGCTGCATAACAGGATGAGACAATAAAATTTAAGAACAGAAACGAAATTACGTGCTCGATGGCGGCCTGAATGATTAGATCTCGGCTAACTCTCTGTGCTATGGACAACGCGAGGGGCACGGCGGGCATTTGTGCTCTAGACCTTTGTGCTTCAAATGAGGTGGAAGAGGCAGCAGCATTGAGTGGGTCGGCCACGACAAGCCTGTGGGTCGTCGCTACCAGCTTGGAGAGAAGGCCACGGAATTTCGACCTCGCTGCAAATAACCGATGGAGTCAAACAGCCCTTTCTACGTGACGCAGATAGGAGAGGAAGTACTGGAAACAATTTCTGCTGGTATATCCCTAGGATTCCTCCGAAGATGGTGGCGACATGACTCCTCGTATAAATTTTGTGCTCTGGACCTCGCTTGCTCTTGATGTTGAGGGTTTTGACGATCACCACCTGAAATTTGCAATATAACTTGTGAGACGATCACGTCAAATTTCGTAAACACGAGAACCACGGGCACTAAAGGGTTGTGGGTTCCGTTAGATAGAAAGGCGATTACTCTAGTAGGCTCACCTTTTCCCATGCCCAATATATCTTCTACCCCGTCTCCGACATTCCCCTCAATGAGATCCGACACCGGGATGCAAATCCTAAGAGGACATGATTAACCGCCCATCACAGTTATAACTAGCGCTTTACCACACAGCATGCAACCTATCTGAGGGCGGGAAGTTATGAGAAGTGTGGCCCACGATAAAATCCCGGATGGCTTGCAAGTTTTGCACACTTCCGGGACCGAATCCGGGGCCCTTGTGAACTATAACGCGATCATTACCTGGGTGAGAAAATCCAAAGTTGATATCTGCGCCCCTAGTTGTCGCCTTTGTGCGTGAGATATAATCAAGATGGCTGGACAAATTGTGAAAAAAGTTATTGCGCGTACCGCAGTATCCACTTTGAATATAGTATTGATGAGTGACGACTTGCCCGAACGACTCTGTTATGAAA
>QFEA01000513.1:3550-24203 GCA_003315975.1 Lactifluus echinatus | reverse complement strand
ACTCCGATGTCATCATGATGAGGCTTATTTTCTTTTATAATCCGTGTGTCTTATACTCAGCCTTATAGCACGTACAAGACGAAGTTACAGTACAATGTTGCTTTGCTCAATATAAAGTGAAGTGCCAAGTGACACTCGCAGTACATGAATGGCTTTACGTCAACGTGGCCCAGGGATTTGGGTCAGAAACGAGGCAATACAATTTGATGTAAGAAGACCGAGTTGCGAAGAAACGTGGCAGCGCTACATGCATATGCTTTTTTGGAAAATACTATTTTACGGTGGGTGTCGTAATGTATACGTACGTACACGTACGGCAGCACCGTCCCTCTCATCCTCGATCCCCACGTTCTCGCCATTGGGGTTATTGGCTTCATGTCACGGAGAAATACTCTCGACCTCCTCGAAAGTCCTGAGTGGTTTTATGACCCCTCCAAGTCGTCGCTCACTGCAGGTTACAGCCGGTGAACGTAGAGGGGGTTCCATCCCGTTTTACCTGCAGGATGAGTCAGTATCCCCAATACAAGTGGAAGGAGACCGAGCCCAGGACCAAAGTGAGGTACGACTGACCTCTCGTACGTATCTCGTTCAATTTTTACTATTGCGTGGAAAGCTTTGACACTCTGACACTCTGACATAATGGAAAAGGATCAAATTTGAACAATTCCATTAGAACTAGCAATTGTGCTGGCACTGGCAGTGACGACGCACAGCAAGAGCAAATCCCTGATTTCACTGACGGTGCCAATGCCCTCTGGTCTCTTTACGATACAGAAGCTAAGAGCCACGATGCCGCACGAATACAAACATTGAAGGATGACATGGATGGTGTCCTAATCTTCGTGCGTCTACACTTGCAAATCTTATGTAGTATATCGGTTGAGTTTCTCACTTCATCTTCATATAGTCCGGCTTATTTTCCGCAACCCTTACCGCCTTCATTATTGATAGTCGTCAGTCTTTGCAGGAGTCTCCTTCCCAAAAGATGCTCAATTACCAGCAACAGACTGTTGCAATACTCGCGCAGATTTCGCAGCAGATTGCCTCCATCGTCCCCCAGGTCTCCGCCCCATCTGCCCCAATACCAGCACTGCCGTCCCCTGCTTTCAGCCCGTCACCATCTGACATCCGCGTGAACACCTTTTGGTTCACGAGCCTCGTATTCAGTCTCTCCGCTGCACTCCTGGCGACACTTGTCCAGCAATGGGTCCGCTACCACATGCAGGTCTTCCGGTTTGGTCGCTTGAAGAGTGCACGATTAAGACAATACTTGTATGATGGCCTTGAGAGCTCGCATATGCTTGTCGTGGCCCAAGTGGTTCCTGGACTTCTTCACGTCTCTCTTTTCTTATTCTTCTTGGGGCTCCGCGATTCTTTATGGCACCTTCACGTGACTGTTTTTAGCGTCACCATGGTTCCCATCGCCCTCTGCAGTCTGTTCTACCTGTTCAGCACGTTTTCCCCAGTCATAAAACCCCAATGGCCTTACCAGAACCCCCTCTCAGTTCTTATCTGGTATTTATTCCAGAGACGGACGTTCCGGGGCAGGCGTCTCGATTCAGAACCGAAGCTCGTGAGTCGGAACATGGCGGAGGGACAAGGGCAGCTAGCAATGGAGCCGGACAAGGAGTGTAAAGACCGTGATGAGCGAGCAATTCGATGGCTGTTCAGTAACGTTACGGAGGACAGCGGGACAGAGTCGTTTGTGTCGGCTATTCCTGGCTCTTTCGAGGGAAGATGGGGAAGAGAAGTGTGGGAAAGGGTTTTTGGATTGACACCGGGGTCGCCAATTGATACCGATAATCGCGGACTTAGGCCCAGTGATGGACAGCGTTTTCGCTTCATCTTCGCTCGCCTCGTTGGATGGCAGCGGCCACGCGACGAATTACCCCCACTCGGCGACAAAATTTTCAATGAACTCTGCCAACGTATTGGTCATTTATTGCGGACATGCACCAACCGCGGTCTTTTCACGAATGATGACGCACGCCATAAGCGTATTCGCGCGTGCATCGACGCCGTGTCGTCGCTTGTGTTTAATTTTCGTGCCCGACTGGCCTGGTTTGGGGATATTGGGAAGATTGGGGAGGTCCTTAGCGAAGTAGGCCTTGCAGAAAACACCCGTACCTGTGCATCTGGCCCATCGCCAGCAGGCGAAACCAACCGATCCCTTACCGCACGCTGGACATGCCTCTCATTCATGACCATTCGACAGATGCTGACGGACAGCCGGTTGAGTGAGTTTGCGGGATTAGCGGTGAGCGGACTCGCACGCTTTCAATTGCCACTTGGTGCCTCAGATGGAGTTGCACTGGAGTCTGCCCAAGAGATCGACAGACGTCTAGAGGAAGGCTGGAAACACGTCGAAGATCTATATCGAGTATTCGAGTCCTGGGATCCGAACCAGCCCCGAGATCCAGAAGAACTCAGAGAGGTCCTGAATAGCTGTGGATCACAAGTTTCTGGGCTGGAGAACATCACACACGAGACTCACACCAAAGACGATGTCGACTGGAGGATTTCCCTCCTTCAAAAGAATATGGACAAGATCACTTACCAGTTGGCCCGGCAGCTCCCCGGAGTATCATTCCACGAGTTAAGGCTCACAGAACCTACCCTGGTCAGCGACACCTTCAATTTCCACTGCATTGGAACCGCCGATGTCTTGCCGCAATTGATATTCCCCTTGCAGCAAGTTCGGGGCCTATCCTCTCTCGGCCGTAAATTCCGCAACCTCATTGATGGAGGATACATTGAGGGATATGAGGAGGCGCTCAGAAGCTTGAAATCCATCAATCAGATTTATGTCCCGCTGGCTCGACTCAAAGACCCAATGAAAAGGCAACTGTGGCGTCTTCAAGATTTACGCGATGGTCGTGGCCTGGGATATACGGTAGAGCTTTTCTTCCTCTCCCTAAGGAAATTGGAACCAGACGACGTTTACTACAAAGATACTTTCAAGGATATCATATCTCAGTGGGAGGGTAGCGGTGATTCAATTGGGACACAGCGAGTCTTATTGAATCTGATTTGCGACCTCGTTATACGGGGTCGTGGCGTCTTCTCGGATCACGAATATCCCCACTACATCACAGATGATCTTCTGACACTAACAGGCAAGATGCTGAAAGGACACAGCGGCTCACGTGTACATATTGAAGATGCAGTCCACGAACTCCAGTGTGTCACCTCGCAGAGTTGCTTTGATGAATATCTCCGGAGGGAAGCATTGGAGGCCATAACCATCACAGACACATAGCCCTTTGGAGATATCGGATGCCCATTTCCTTCCCTGTAGTATAAACTTGGGACACTGGCCATTTAGCTGATTAACATAGTTAGTAAGCGCTGGTACGATACGTATACACCCACAGGAGGCCGAGCGTGTGCAAAGTCCCAGATATTCTGATTAGATCAGGGTTGCGGTGAATCTTAACATAGGGTTTGTTGCGGCGCCTGGGCATGGGCCGAGGGAAAGGAGACGGGGATCTAATACACGAGAACGCGGGGAAACATTGGCACTCCCTTTTGGCAGGCCGTTACGGCACTCCTCAGAACCTCGTTCTCCAGATTGTTCTCCAGATTGGCACGCGTTCAACACGTGCAACCTTAGCGCCCCGGCTAAGCAGTCGGTGGGAGCCACAACGTGCCCAGCGACGGCACTACTAGCCCTCCCTGGGCCTCAAGCAGCGGCCACAGTGAGTGCCTCTGTCTCGCTTTCAACACGTTTCATCAGCGCCGCCCCTCGTCGGGGTGTGTGTGCGATGGTCTGTGCCTTATAAATTTCACAACTTGCCGTTCGTATGCGTCCTGGTGCACCCACGTTCTGACCCTGATGAGCGATCGCCGAGTCACCGACCCGGAACTCAACGAATGGTCTGTTGATGACCGCCTTGGAAAATATTAACAATTAATAAACTCAAAGCCGCAGAAAAGCCATATGGCGGTATTCACCATGGCGCTTTGGCATATAGTCACGCCGGTGGGCCGCCACATGGCATCGAAACACGACTAGTACTGCAGATCCAAGGACAGAAAGCCAAATTCAGGTATAGGTCCATCAGTAAAATCCTTTCTCTATGGCGCAGACCCAAAGAGCAAGACCGAATAACCGAATGAAAGGGCGATGTTTTTACTGGTGCAAGTGGCGTATGCATATGATAGTCGGAGTTTTTTTTTTTCGAGTTAGTTTAACACCGAACTTTAACACCGAACTTCTCTTCCTCGTGTCAAGACTATTTCGAATAACATTTCTTGCAGAGCTGACACGAGGCAAGTACAAGAGCGTCTCAGTTCAGTGCCAGGCACATAACATCACCAGGCGTAATCACACGGTCTCTTTAAGAGAAATTTTCGCAGTCATGTTGTTGGGCAGCCTCAGCCGCGCGCGTGGACTCCGCGCAGGCCCTGAACGAGCTTGGTTATTCCTTCCGACACCGGTCTTCAACAATTTATCCTAAAATTGCAAGTAAACCCGAACTGATCAACAGAATGGGAAGTAAGTGCATTTCTACCCTCAGATCCCCGGAATCCAAGTGGTCTCAAAAACAGAATGTATTTTGGCACATAAGAGACATCACAGGGCGAATCAGAGCAACCGGAGAGGCGTGAAATCGATGCGACTACTTGTAGAAAGCAACCTTACAGTGAAAATACTGGGAAGGATCTGAACGCGACGCGATGCGGCGCACCACTGGTACTCAGCCATTAAATAATCCTTGAATCATGGTCGATTTCTACGCCTTGGAAAAGAATAAGGATTACTATGTACAAGGAAGTAGCTCGCTACTTCATACTATTCTCGATGCTCGACCAGTCATTGGTGTTGTTTTTGCCTCAAGAAGGAGATGATCACCCAGTTCTCGTGCAAGTTACAGTGCGGGCTTACTGAGGTGGGGACACTCGCGCTACTTCATTCTGGCCTATGCTTCCACTCAGTCTCCGCGAGTCAAATGTTATTTCATCCTTGTCAGTGGCACAGTCCGTATGACTCGGATTGCATGTATTCACCCGAGTTTCGTCAATAGATTGGTTCATATTGGGCAATTGGGCATCATGAGAAAAGAGCGCCGCGGAAAAGAGAATATCATGTTTGTTGTAGCAAAAATGCACTGATTATATACTACGTACTAGCTGCAATGTAGTGTTTATTGAAGTCTTAAAATTCATTAAAAACATTATTTTTTCACTTCGGCCCTGTCCGAACGTCATCTATTTAGCCTCGACAGTAACGGACAGTCATCTCCTGATATCAAGTTATCGCCACGTGAACACCCGCAGCTGCTGGAAACGTCCCAGGCGTGAGGTGTGGAAAGCAACGATACGGCTTGACGCAATGAACGTATGTACCTGCTGTCTTACAATTGCAAAGCATGAAATCTCCGAGGTTGGACTCGGAGGCTAGTCTGATCACCGCTTCCTACGCAACACAGACGGCTACTGTAGTAAAATTAAGAGCTGCCTGTTGGAACCTTACACCCTTACGCCCCAAGCGTGCGCAATGGACAGGAAATTAACCAAAAACTACCGAGTGATACAAATCAGAGCTGAGTAGAGTACACACGTTAGGTCAACTAGGTTGTTATAGGCGCAAGTCTTTCAAGTCAGGTCACATTTTCAACCTGCATTTAATCAAGCTCGTCGAGTGTACGACTAAAGAGCTTGGGGGCGGTGATCAGATCGCTCGAACTTGTGGCGAATGAGCCTACTTAGGTGGGTGCGCAAAGAGAAGGGTCACTCATGAGACGTCACGCCTGTCGTACAGACTGAGGAGGGCCGCTGTGAGCAAGCTAGGGCTGTGGGGAATGAGTTAGTCAAGGTGGGGATGTAAAGAAAAGAGACACGTACGCCAGGTCACTCTTCTTGACTATAGTAGGTTGAGGGCCTCTGCTTCTTCAGTGCTACAGCGAATGAGCTAGTTGACATAAGTTATCCACCAGGAGTCGCTCACTCAATGTCGTATCTATTGGCAAGAACCGTCGTAGAATTAGAGTCGCTTGATTGAGAGGCGTGGAACGACGAGAGAGCCGGAATAGCGGAATAGCTACCGTGGCCAAAGTACCCCCAATGCGTGTATCCCCAATACCCAACTTTTTCAAGAGGCTTAATTTCCTCACCTCAAGTGACTGAAGTTCACGCCTAGGGACCGAAGTGAATAGTTTACAAACATCCTCAGGCATACCACTCACCTAGCATTATAATTAATGACCGTCAATCTTCCTACGCAAGGATGCCAACCCAAACCTTCAAAAACAGACCTACCGGTAATATTCGTCTCGTCGACATGGAGGGATATCCAGTTGGTCGAGACGCACACATTCCGAGCCTGCTGCCCAACTTTCCCGCAAGATGGGTCCCGTCGGCGTCAACAGAGCCGATGTGAGGACAAAGACAGCAAGAGTGACGTAAGGATGCACGTTTGTAGGTTTTTTGCAGAAAGATCTGAAACTTCAAGTTGAAAGTTGGCGAATGTGCGAACGAAAAGTATGGAGTACAGGACGTTGGAGCCAGCTACAGGTAGCACGAAGAGCCCATGGTCTGCCACTCAACAACCAGTTCCCAAATGAAAACTGAATGCGAGCCGGAGCTAAGGAATTGTTTCCTGCAAGCAGGGCCACCAAAATTTAGCGGGAGACATTAGACATTCAGTTGTCATAATCGCCCGATGGAGTCATCATATCGATAACCGATGATCGCGCCGACAGAGTGAGGATCTTGCAACCCGGCGTTGTGCGATCGTTTGTGAGAACGTGCGAACGATAACATGTAGCAAGATTGGTTCCAATAATATGCATGCCTTTGATATCGATATGATTCCTGATATGTCATCGAATAGCCCTCCCGCACAAGTCGTGACGATTCAGGACATGCTTTTCCAACTCGACTTCCGGGGTTGCCATATTGAACAACTGACCAACGGCGTGCTGCTGCATGCGTGCCCAGGAGGGCCCTATAGTTAGCACTGCATCACCAAAATTAGGATTTTTCTTATCGGCCCAGCCTTCTCATCCAGCCAAGTGAGACGTTGTCGCGTTGCCATTCAAGTTATCGGCAACGGTTGCAGGGACTGACAACTATCAACAGCGAAGGTGGCAATGATCGCGGAGAATAAGTCAGCCTACCTACCTGAACATGATCAGGCACTCAACCATGTTTCCACAATGAGACATGCGCACGCACAAATATCAAGTCACCTTTCATGTCATCCTGCAAGGTTCGTATGCGAGCAACGTCGTAACTCTTGGCGTCGTTCTCGTAAAGAGACCATAGGGTGTTGGCACCATCGGTGAAATCCGGGATTAGTCCTTGCGGGGTGCTCCCACCCGGATTATCAGCAGCCAGAGATGGATTGGCCATACTTTCCCCTTTAGCTGTTGGCCAGATATCAAAAGACCACTACTAAGCAAGACACGGACGACGATCGGAGGGTAGAGCATGTTGTTCCTGCTTCTCTTCGTCAGGTTCACGTATTGAATGTAGCAACGTTGAGACGGACAGCGTGTCCCGGAGCACAGAAGCTTTGATATTAAAATTACTATTTAAAGCTTTTATTAGAATTAAACAATCATTCGTACGCGATAAGCGAACTCCTGATCACTGAAGATAAGCGAAGACACTAAGTGCTCAGATAATTAAAGAAAATATATTGCTTTCCATTTTGGTACACACGGACACCGACGGACCGAGAAACCGACGCGCGTCATTACAACGTGGTCGGATTACCTTTTATAGTATATATTTAATCTGTTTAAATAACACAACTACACGCGCTGATACGCGCTGGACATTATACACACGATATTGCGTCTGAGTCTCAGTAGATATTCGCACACAATAAAATAAGTATTTTTGGACACTAGTTTGCACTCTCATTTGGACAAGTCTGTACTATAGAACGTATATAAAGTTCATTGTAGATAGAGAAAATATAAGAGTTTGGAAGTTGATCTGAATGACATAAGTTGCGTGACCTCAAACAACAACAGTGACTCCTCAGGGCTGTGGTGGAAATGGGGTGGGGTCACTTCCATGGTTTAGGGTTCCTGCATCATTAGCACATCAAGCATGCAGAAAGAGCGACAAGGGAGCATAAGGAACTGACAAGGATGTTCTCCTTCCTTTAGCAATGAACTGTTGTTCCATGCCGTAGATTCGGTCATGAGGACGCTCGCAAATGGGTGTGGGGGAAAGGGGGCAGAAATGGGTGCAAGCACAAGATGACAAGCGCTGTATTATGGCCAACTGTTTCATCCTGGGCATTGACCATCTTTTTGAAGCCGTTGCAGCCGCCATGCAGATGCCAAGTTCCACGTTGTGCTACATCTTATCTTATCAATCACAAGTATCCGCCTGCTTCCACGTTTGCAAACACGTTCTTCGTCGTACCCGTCCTCCCTTAGTAGCATGTCTTTGTATTTTGGCGAAAGATAATGATAATTGTAAGCAAAATACATTCAATTAACCGCTTCGAAGACGAGCCAGAGACGATGCATCAATTATCCGTATCGTGACTTGCTGGATGATCCTCACGCACCGTCCCCGTGATGATTCGAGATTATAACCTACGGTACTGGAGTGCCGGTGCAGACGTACAACGCGGCTCGAATGGAAGAACCGTGAGGGACCCGCACCCGCACCTATTTCAACTTTGAGCCACTACAGAGACAAACAAAGCTGCAGTCTTCCTTCCTACGGCATCTGACGCTCACACGTACCCGCCGGAAGGCGGATAGCCAATGTCAAAATCAGCATTCTGAGGTGTTACCACCTCTATTCGAGAATTATTGTCAGCAAAGAATAGCTATTTGCTCACCTATGGTATCAACTTTGAAGGTCAGGTTAATGAAGCAATATTTGTCCGAATGACTTCGGTATCCATCTTGTTGTCCATTAACGTGAGAGAGACAGATATATCGTGTGGCGACCGGTGCGCCCGATGTTTTTCACACTCCGGATTACGGAAAATACTACTACGGGACGGTGCTACAGGACAGTGATATAAATTGTCTGGGAACGACTCGGAGGCCAAGACCAAGGGGCGGTCCGAACGCGGCACTTCGTACGCCTTCCATTCTCGACTCGGATAATTGACTCGTCTCACGCTCCGCTAAATTTCGCAAGGCTGCAACTAAGAATATCTTTACTTGGAAACTCTTCGCGGCGGGCTGTGGGCCTATGGTGATGTGACATCTGGTGTATAGTATGGAGCAACTGAGCTCACACGAGTGACTCGAGCCATCCACCCGCGGGATCCGGCGGTGACAATTTGCTTATCTCTATCTTTCGTTCTTTCGTTCTTTCGTTCTTTAGCTCTTTAGTTCTTTAATTCTTTCGTTCTTTCGTTCGTTTCTCTCTTTTCTTTGTCTGTCGTGACTCTCCCCTCCGCGACAGTTTCACTTTTCACCTCATGTCGCCGTTCTTGGTTCCCAACAACAACACGCTTGCCCAGCCTAGGATGCAGCCATCGCCCTTCGGGGGACACCCTCCCAGGATTTCCGACTCATCTGTGCAGAACAGCTCTACCACAGACATGCCCCATGGCGTACCAAAGGACTGGAAATTCTGGTGCATCATATTCTCCTTCACCGTCTCGATGCTCCTCACTGCGGTGGAATCCGTGAGTTGCCCCCATCTTCGCTAAGCTCTTTTGGAGGCCAACTTGGATGGCTAGACTGCAATTGGCGCCGCGCTGCCGATGATTACCCGTGATCTGAAGGGAGAGCAATTCATATGGGTTGGCTCAGCATATACTTTGGGCTCCACGGCTCTTGTGCCCCTATGCGGCAGTCTAACACAGGTGCGACCACGACTTTTCTCTGCCAGCCCAAGTCACAGCCACAATATTGACAACGCAATTAGGTCATCGGGCGGCGGCCCATGATGTTGTCTGCCCTCTTCCTCTTCGCGCTTGGAAGCGGCATATGCGGGGGTGCACCGAATCTGAATATGTTAATTGCTGGAAGAAGTACGTCTGGCCCTCTCACAAGGTTGTAGAGCTATTCAACGTTTTCAAAAAACAATAATTTTCTTTTGAAAGCTGTACAAGGTTTGGGTGCTGGGGCGATCACGTCGTCGCTGCAAATTACGTTGTCGGACCTGGTCACGCTCCGCGAACGTGGTACCTTCAGTGGGCTTATGGCCCTGTGCGTGCACACCGTCATTTTCCACGTCGGGTGTTACTCATGCTATCTAGTTCTTGGGCAATTGGTGGTGGTGTTGGCCCACTCATTGGGGGCTCATTGGCTCAGCGCGGACTATGGTAGGCCACCCGTTCTCAACGTGACTCCTCCTAACCCTTCGCAATTATGTTTCCTTCCCGCAGGAGATGGTTATTTTGTAGGTGGAGTTCCGTTGATGGTGTGGTCAGCGTTGGTGAAAAAAGAAAACAGATTTCAATCTCCCTATCACCGCCTTCAATGCAACTCTGGTCATACTTGTATTGCATCTCAAAACGCCACCTGCAACTCTGAAAGAAAAGCTCGGCAGAATGGACGTAACGTGAGCATACAGTGATTCTCTAGTTCTCCGAGTATTAGACTATCTCACGTTCCGTCTCTAGAGGAAATCTTATCATCATTTTGTCCACTACCTCCCTCGTGCTTGCGCTAACGTGGGGAGGCGTGCAGTATTCATGGGCGTCCATCCACGTCCTTGTGCCCTTTATCGCAGGTCTCATCGGGTTTGTTGTTTTCGTCATCTATGAATACCACTTTTGCAAGCCGCCGGTCGTAAGCTCTTTCCGAGGGACGAAACCGTCGTCACCGATTGACCTTTTTCAAGGTTCCAATTCTGTTGCGGCTGAACTGGACTGGTGCCAGCGGTTATATCCAACAATTTTTCATAGCTGCAGTGCTGGCAAGCTTGAATTGTATGTAAGATCCCTGCCTCTAGGCAACCCATCGTGCTGACTCCGATGATATGTACCCACTGTGATTGGTAGATTATTATGTTCTTTTCTTTGACGTATGCAAGAGCAGATCTCCTACCGACGCGGGCATCGATTTGTTCGGGCTGTCGTACAGCACCAGCCTTGCCGCAGTCGTGGCGGGAATCACAGTCAAGAAGACGGGCAATTACCTGATTCCGACATATATTGGCTGGATCCTCACCATCGTCGGAGCCGCTCTCCTGACAACATTGCGCGTAGACAGCAGTATGGTCATGCCAGTCGGCTTTGAGGTTGTCATTGGTACTGGCGTCGGCATCGTCTTCGTCGTCACTCGGTTCCCTGTCCTTGTGTCCATCCCGGTCACGGAGAATGCTTCCGCGATGGCGCTTTACATCTTCTCGCGGCACTTCGGTTTTGTGACTTCCGTTTCTGTCCATATCTCTGACCATAACTTGTTGACAACTTCCAATGCTAGGTCTGGGGTGTCACCGCTGGCGGTGCTGTCATTCAGAATGAGCTGAAGAAGAGGCTGTCCGCGTCGTTCCTCACGCAGCTCCCTCAGGGTGTCGAGGTTGCATTCTCAACGATCCCGATCATTCCAGATCTGGACTCGTCGCTGAGGGATGAGGTGCGGAATGCGTTCGCTGAGGCACTTCAGGTAGTCTGGTTTGTCGTGCTCGGCATCGCGTGCGCAGGGTTGTTGTGCACCCTTGGCATGCGCCAGTTGGAGCTGCACGCGAAGATGGACGATGACTGGGGCAGGGAGGATATGCCAATCAAGGCCGGTCCAGTTCACAAAAATCCGAATGCGCGAAAAGATATGAAAGAAGCGGCAGCAGTATGACTAAACTGAATCCGAGATGGATCCTGGCATGCGGACCATCTTACGTTCAAGTCAAATTCTGCTACGGTACAATGATGTTTTTGTGATCCGGTTCTGTAACGCTGTCGCCCATTGTTCGCTTGTACTTCTTATATCACTTTAGTGATGTCTTTATGCATGGTCCTGCCTTGATTACTGTATAGAACACGCCATGCGCGAACCCACCAAAGGAGGTGAGAGCATAATTCATCGCCGTTATATGAACCCAGGGTGCGCCTGCCTGAGCGCTCGTATCACCCTTTTTTTTTTTTTTAAACACGGTTTATTGTCCGACCACAGTTAAGGGATACGACAGTGTAACTAGATCATACAATAGGGA
This sequence comes from Lactifluus echinatus, assembly GCA_003315975.1. Taxonomy (NCBI): domain Eukaryota; kingdom Fungi; phylum Basidiomycota; class Agaricomycetes; order Russulales; family Russulaceae; genus Lactifluus; species Lactifluus echinatus. Next base: position 12,113 of record QFEA01000513.1, on the reverse strand, counting down.
CTGCGAATGACCTACAAGAGGCGGAACCCAAAACCCTACTTCAAAGGAAACATAGAGGATGGGAAGAGGATGGGAAGAGAGGTCATGTAATACATCAGGAAACCTCTAATGGACTTATCCCACTTAAGTTAGAGAGTCCTTATGCAACTAAGTGACTTGCTAAGATGGTTAATGTAACATGTCATATAAACATGTTGGGGAGATGTTAGATGTGTGTGTTAGTGTTCATCGGGAAATTGTACAAAAACTTTCCAACTTTCTGACTTTTTTAAGCTGTGACAAGCTAAAAAGCTGAAAAGCAAAAAAGCTGAATTTAGGTCATGCTAAACAAATAATGATAAAGTGAAAAAGCTATTAAAAGTTATTAAAAGCCCTATAAAGCTGTAAAATACTTGGATCAAGCAGTATAACATGAATTTCATGTTGAACTTGAGGTCTCACGCAACTTAGTGTCGTTCAGAGCAACTTCTGAAGACTTGTATTTTCTGTAGTTACAGTGCAGTTTATATACGTTTTACAGTGTAGAGACTTGTCCAAATGAGAGTATAAACTAGTGTCCAAATGCCTAGTTTGTTGTGTGAGAATCTGGTGAGACACAGATGCAATATCGTATGTACAAGTGTCCAGTGCGCATCAGCGCGTGTTATCTTTAGCAGATCCAATATATACTATAAAGGGTAATCCGACCTCGTGTAGTGATGCGCGTCAGTTTCTCGGTCCGTGAGTGTCCGTATGTACCAAAAAGGAATGTGTTATATTTATTATTAATTATCGGAGCACCTATTGTGTCTCCACTTATCTACGATTGATACAGTACGTCTCAACATCCCCCCGTGATCCAATAATTAAAGATCATTAAGTCCCATGCCTGAGTTGAATCGCTGCAGAAGTATGCGTGATAAAGGTTTAGTGAACCCATCAGCGATCATCTCTGTAGTAGGCGTTCTGATAAGGGAGATCTTCTTATCATCTTTGTAAGCACGAATCACATGGTGCTTTATGTCAATGTGTTTGGATCTATGCCCTGTGACTAGGTTCTCAGCAAGATCAACAGCACCCTTGTTATCACAATGGATTGGGATTGGATCAGTGACGGAGTACCCAAGTTCCGTGAGGAAGCTCCGGTACCAAACAGCCTGATTGGCTGCATTGGTCATTGCCATGTATTCTGCCTCTGTAGTACTTTGTGCTATAGTTCTTTGTTTGTGTGAAGACCAACTAATTGCACCATTGGCAAGCAGAAACACATAGCCTGATGTCGAGTGATGATCATCAGTCTGATCTCCCATACTGGAGTCAGAATAACCATGTAGGCCATCCCCATTCACGCCATCATAGCACAAGCGCTTGTCCATAGTCTCTAAGAGATAAGATAGGACATATTTGGCAAGGTGCAGATGTTGGGGCAAGGGGTTTGCCACATATTGCGCTAGGCGCGATACCGCAAATGAAATGTCCAGCCTAGTACCAATTTGTACATAGAGTAAGCTTCCGATCAGACTCTGATAATTTTTGATATCTGATTGTGATGCTACTCCATCGTACTTTACTAAGTCTGTCTCGGCACCGGCTGGGAGCGGCGTGTGATGTGGGTTGGCATCAGACATGCCAAAGTGATCAAGAACATCTTTGATGTATCCTGACTGATCTATGTCTATGCATTTGTTGGCGTGGTCGTGTGTGATGCGAATGCCAAGATAAGATTTGATCTCACCAAGATCGGTGATTTCATAATGCGTAGCAAGATCTAATTTTAGTCGCTTGACAGCTTTTAGCGAGGTGCCCATTATAGTTATATCATCGACATAGAGGATAACAAATAGCAGATCTCTAAGATCGTCCCCTTGGCGTTGACAATAAACATAGATGCCAGCATCGGCATATGTGCGCGTGAAGCCGAGCTCAGTGAGAACTCCATGGAATTGCAGATTCCATGCGCGCGAAGCTTGTTTGAGTCCATAGATCGCCTTGTTAAGGCGGCACACTTTAGACTCCTGTCCAGCAATAATGAAACCCTGTGGTTGCTCCATGTAAATCTCCTCATCAAGCACACCATTTAGAAACGCTGATTTGACGTCTAACTGGTGGATCTCCCAATCCTCTAGCGCGGCCAACGCTAGTAATAATCTGATTGATTCGAAGTGTGCGACAGGGGAGAAGGTTTCATCATAATCTATTCCAGGGATTTGTGTGAATCCCTTTGCCACTAAGCGAGTGCAGTAGTGTCCATCCGACTTTAGTTTAAACACCCATTTTGATTTCACGGCTTTGCAGTCCGGCGGCAGGTCAACGAGATCCCAAGTGTTATTCTTGGATAAAGCATCTATCTCGTATTGACATGCCTCGGTCCACTGATCTGCATTATCTAATCTCATCGCTTCGGTATATGAAGCGGGATCCCTTCCGACGTAAGCAGTGGAGAGTAATTCCGCGTTCCTGAGCCAACGGTCCTTGGACACATTGTCTAGGTTTAGATATTTATGGTTAGGCACAGGCACACAGGCTGATCGCCTCAGAGCATTGTCCATCTCGTGCAACAATTGCGCGTGTTGCACATGCTCTTCAAATCCCCCTGGCAATTGTGGTTCGGGTGAGAGGGATCGATTTATGATGTGCGTAGCGCGAGTGCAAGGGGGTGGACTGCTCATAACCGTGCGGCGTTGGTCGGGAGTACTCGGAGGGGCAGGTGAATTCAATGGTGGTGTAGCCGGACATGTACTAAACCTATCTAGTACACTTTCTACTGCTTCGCTGTGATTGGACGGCACAGGCGAAGGCGCTCTTACAGGTGGCATCGTGATCGGATTAGGAAGCGCAATTGCCGGAATAAGTGATGGAGGTGGTGTGGGGCGTGGCTCAGTGCCCAATAATGCTGGGAAGCTGCTCTCATCGAATGTCACATCCCGGGACAAACGGACGGAGTGGGTAGTTTTATCCCATAGCCTGTATCCTTTAGATCCAGGCTCATACCCAATAAACATGACCTCAGTGGTCTTCGCATCAAGCTTGCATCATTTATCAGCAGGTATGTGCATGTAAGCCTTGCATCCGAAGACGCGCAGATATGAGACATCAGGAACGTGACCAGCGTTCCAGATCTCATGTGGAGTGTGCCACTGCAGAGTGCGGGTGGGAGATTGATTGTATACATGCACTGTGGCACCAATCGCATACTCCCAGAAGCCGTTAGATAAGCCAGATGTGTGTAGCATTGACATCACTTTATCTAAGATCGTGCAATTAAATCGCTTGGCTTTCCCATTCTGCTCTGGAGAACCTGGCATTGTGAGATGGTGTTCAATCCCCTTCTCATTCAAGATCTGCTTTACAACTGAGGACATGTATTCGCCACTGCAATCAGAGTGTAGCGCACGCAATCGCTTAGATGTTTGGGTCTCAGCCCAGGATAGGAAAGTGTGCAGCGCTATTACAAATTGATCTTTGGTTTTCAATTGATAGGTCACTGCGTGATGCGAGTGATCATCGATAAAGGTGGTGATATACAGAGATCCTTGTATAGATTTGGTCTGCATAGGACCAGCAAGATCTGAATGGACGATCTGAAAGATCTCATCTGATTGTTTGGTAGATCCAGGGAATGGCTTCCGCGTGGATTTCCCGGCTTCACATCCAGCGCAGACACTGGGGTGTGTTTTATCAGATTGATCTACATTCATGCCTGTAAGGGCAGTGGGACCATGTTTCTCCAATGTGGTGTGGGACATATGTCCCATCCGCTGATGCCAGATGTGTAGCAACTAGCAAGGCGGCGACACCTCCAGTGTGTGCACTAAGGGACGTGGTGGATCCATCAAGCCAATAAAGCTTTTCTTCGTGATATCCCTTTGCAACACACTTTTGATCCATAAGGATCTGGAAGTGTCACGGGCGCATACGGTGCCACTGATGGCATGGCATCAGTGATGGACACAGCCCTGGTATGATATGTTTCAGTAGCGTTTCATGAGGGTTTCGTATGTATCAATGATCGTGTTTCATAAGTAACCATTAGGGAAGGTTACATAGTATCTCCATTATAACCCTAGGACACTGCCTCAGCTAAATAGTATATATAGAGATACTTACTAGCTGTAACACCTTAAGCTGAGTCTCCTCTAGAGACTTAGTGAATACATCCCCTGCTCGCTCTCATCTTGTGTGCAAGCTCTATTCCTTCCAAGTGGGACTTGGAAGCGTTCTGTCATTCTACACTAAGGAGCACTCAGCTCACGCTCTCACCCTAAACGGAGGGTTGGAGAGGGATTGTTCAGACAAGTCAAGGCGACTCTAGGACGAGTAACGCCTTATCGTTTTATTGCTCAGGGCTTCGGGGAAGCCCCGTAACAGTAACCACCAAATCGATGTCAATGAAGATGAAGATAAACAAGAAAACAAGACAACAAGAGCCGGGCCAACTCAATGATGAAAAGGCATTATGTATATGCATATGGCAACTTGTCCTCGCCTGCTTGCTCTTGCCATCGCCCTTCCTTCTTGTGCTTTCTCTTGCCTCTCCTCTGTGCTGTTCACTTGCTCACTCCCATATTCTCTTGCCTGCCCCTTCTTGCTTGCTGTCCCTCCTCTGGTCTTCCCCTCTCTCTGGCTTGTCCACTCACAGATCCGAGTTCACTTCAATCATGCTTGGCCAATTAAAAGCAAAGCTGGTCTGGTTGTTTTCTCTGGGAATGAGTGGATTTAAACTAGTTCATCTACTTAGACTGATAATGGGGCTGTCCTCTGAAGCCCTGCTGCTGTGCTGTGTTAAATTCTATGACCCAACACGATCAGCGAAATCGGCAACTATATGGGCCTCCCCCCTTATCCATTCTGTGTGAAATGTCTTATCTCCTGCAGAAACACCTACAGGAAGAGGTAACTCATGTTACTAGCAGAGAAAGAATGTCGCTCACTGTGGCTCACACCCAGGCAACTCAGATTTGGATGCTCAAATATCACACATTTTCCTAGCGACGTTCCCAACTGGTTCAAATAGTTCTGAGACACAATTGGTAAGTAGTTTTGAGTTGGCACTCTAGATGGTACTCTCATGACTAATGATCGGTCACAGCCAAGAAGTTGTACAATTAAGAGGCGATCATAGCGACATACAAACAGCTCATTCATTCCTTGGTACATGCAAATCAATATCTCCTGCTTTATGTGCTTGATTTCCTCTCTATTATAAAGCAGGCCAAGCCTGGAACAGTGTTTTGGGGAACCTGCACCGTCCACCTGCTTCGCTCTCAACCATCAATGTATAATGACCTTGCCTGGCTGACCAACCAGAATCTGGTGAGTAACGTCCCCCTTTTCGTATGATATGCCTCGCTTTTACCAAGTTTTCTTCAGCTCCCTGCCTAGATTGCCACATCACTTCACCTGACAATGTGCGGCCCCTCCTCCATTTCATTTCGACCAACTTTTCCATTCACTTTGTCATGGGCTTGAATGCCTTTCCATTACAATCCACTTACAATCCTTACAACTTTCCAAAATCGACTTTATTCAACTTCCTTTCACTTTACCATCTTTTCCCTTTTGGACTTCGCTTTTACTTGGTCACCAGTATCTATGAATGTATAAAAAGCTAATTACTCTCATTTGGGAAAGGCAGACAATACAAGGAGCTTGGTGCTTTAGTTGTTCACAAAACCTTCTGCGTGCACCTGCATTCCTCGTCTCTCAGCCCTTTTCTTTTCTTTCCTCAAGTCGCTTTCCTTCCTCCCACCTCTCTTTCGGCCAACATCCAACCTCCTTGATGATGTGCACCATCCCACCTGGCATTAAAATCCTTACCTCTGCCTGCTGATTGATCAACCTCCCTTGTATCGACTCCTTCTGCTTAGTTGCCTTGGTTTCACTTTGGCTTTGCCTTAGTCTCCTTGTTTGTCCTCGTCTTTCTTTATATATCTCTTCCCTCTTCCTCTCTCTCTCTCTTCACAGGATCAGGAAAGTCAGACAAGAGCTTAATGGCCACGAAAAATGTGGGTTATTTTTTTGTATACACACTTTCGCTATTTATTTATAAGTCTTTATAGATCTTGTGGCGATAATCTACCTAGGATTGATCTCACACCCTGAGCATGAGCTTTCACTTGCAGAGCATCGACTGAGCCAGGATGTGCTCAAGTTTCCAATTGCACATCAGGACTGGTTTGTGCTTGATACTTCACTCCCTCTTGCACTCCCTCCAACACCCTCATGCTCTCTCATGCTACTGCTATTGGCCCATGGTGTAGGTGTGGGTGTGGCATGGTACAACTAGGCATCATCCACAGTCATGTCATTCAAACCAGATCAGAATAATTAAACAAAGGTGAGTAGATGGCATTATAGTATGAACATGAATATAACTATTCATATCTCTTCCAATCCCTTCCCCTAAGAAACATGTCATCATCAAGATGCCAGACAACATGATATTCATCATGCCGATTTAGGTCTGGGAATAAGAGAGCACCCCAAACAATGGAGTCTATAGGAACAAAAATTGAAGAAGACCTAGGGGCAGCTTTAACACGTGTAAGCTTTAGCTCTCTGTCAACCTTTTTAGATGAGCCAATCCCAGCTGTAAAAGGCTGAATAAAAGCAAAGTGATGAGAATCATTTAGGATCTTGTATGTAAATGTAAGTATTAGATGAGCAAAGATTGTATGCTTAGAGGTGTATTGAATAAGTACACAATCATAGCGTGCACATCCATGAAAGCTTGGGCTGCATCGCAGATAATCTGTTGTTAGCTCCCAGTCAACTATAGACTCATAGTTCACTTTGATATAGTGGCTTAATATCTAATGGGTATAATTAGTATTAGAGAACTAAAAAGAATATAAAACACACAAGAAGATTATTTGAGATATTGAAGGAAGAGGGCAATTGGAAAAAGGTCTCTATATAGTTGGCAAATTTTTGACAAAAGCCAACATATGCTTGATCTTGATGTTTTTGACTATTCTCAACATCTTGCATTGTTATAGGTTGAGAAAAGGCACCAAGTTTAATATGACCACAAAAAGGATTATTTGATGCATCAGATTCATTTGAAGCCTCAGATGAATCTAACTGCTTGTGATATTCCTCTATAGCATCAATGCGAGCCCAAAGTAGCTTTAAGGCAAGAGTATGATGATCTACTTCAAGCAGCTGCTAAAGTTTATCAGCTATAACATATGATGATATATTAGAAATTACCTTGCTAGCAACATCTTTACCATTTGAACGATCTTGATATGCATCTTTTAAGGGCCTATGCATCTTCTCATTTGGACAGGTACTATAATTTCTTGTAACACCTTTGTTACGAATATCTTGTACAATATGTTGCCAAAGATGGGCTTTAGGAAAGTTCCAATCAGAACGAAGGTTCTCAATAGCTGAGCCTTTACAACAGCTGATATAGCTCTAGATTAAAATATTATTATACAGATCTAAAAATAATAAAAGACTACTTACTTTGAGTTTTTGATTAAAAATAAGTAGCTCTGATTCTATAGCTCTAAGAGTTGTCTCAGTGTGTGCATTGAAGCTGATAAGGGTCTCCTGTCACGTTCAAGGTTGACATGTTGTTCGTTCAAGCAAAGGTCGAATTGTTTATAGCAACAATTAGGCTTCGTTAAGTTGTAGTACTTAAGAACTTCGTTGAAGGGAGTTTCAAAGAGTTTCAAGGAGACAATAAAAGAACGCTTTTATTGTGTAGAGAGTGGTACAAGTGTTAAAAAGGGAGGAAAGGGAGAGGAGAGTAGTGAGGAAAGCCTTGATTGTACTCGAAGAGAACAAGCTTAGGGCTTTACTGTATGAAAGGGAGTCCTTATATACTAGAAAGCTTGTTAAGGTTCCTAAGGACCTTTTCGACGAAGTGTCTTCAGAGTCAGAGGTTCGTGGGGGGAGGCCTTGGCAATTACTGAGCCCAAGGGGTTCGGCTTAGTCAAGCTATAACGTGACCTGACTTGTCACATGTCCAAGACTAAGTTCAGTTCGGTGAGCTATAGGCTGAACAAGCCTAGAGCAACTTAAGCTAGTTCGGGTTCTAGAGAGCTCTCTAGTAGAGTGGACACAAGACTTAGTCTAGGATAAACCCCAAAGGTTTAATACTAAGTCAAGTCCAAGTTAGAGCTTGAAGAGGTAGAGGGGAGTTCTTAATAAGGAAGGGATTCCTTATTAGGCACAAGAGGAGACAGATCAGGAGTTAGGATTCAGGAAGCTTAAGCCGAAGCTGGGGACTTAGGGTCACCAGCTTGCTTCTTTTATATACAAAGGTCGTCCCAACAGGGAGTGCTAACTATACTATTTTACTAGCCTAAAATAGTATAGTATGAAAATACGAAAGGAAATTTCAGCAGAAATTTTCAAGGAAATAACAAGTCCTTTTTCATGACCCAAACAAGGCGTCATGCTCCAAGAACTTCTAATCCAGTCTAAACTCGAACCAGTCAATCATACCAGTCTAGTCAATCAGTCAAATCATAACAAGGTCAAACAGCAGTTTGACCACCGCACTGAGTGTGTTCCAAACCGTAACAAAGCTAGTCAACTATCATACTAGAAACGAGTCAGAGAAAATCTA